>CAUYUJ010000248.1:312824-362824 GCA_963575745.1 Prorocentrum cordatum | reverse complement strand
AGCAACATCAGTAGTAGTAGTAGTAGTAGTAGTTGTGGGCGTAGGTGTAGTGGTACAAGTACTAGTAGTAGTCGTAGTAGCAGTCGTAGTCGTAGCAGTAGTAGTAGTAGTAATAGTAGTAGTAGCAGTAGTAGTAGTAGTAGTAGCAGTAGTACAAAGATAGAAGGTGGTAGTAGTCAAGTAAGTATTAGTAGTAGTATATTAGTAAGTCGTAGTAGTTAAATAGTAGTCCGTAGTATAGTAGTAGAACAATAGTCGTAGTAGTAGTAGTCGTAGTAGTAGTAGTAGAAGTAGTTGTAGTAGTAGTGGTAGTAGTAGTAGTAGTAGTAGTCGTAGTAGTAGCAGTAGTGGTAGTAGTAGTAGTAGTAGTAGTAGTAGTAGTAGCAGTAGTAGTAGTAAGTAGTTAGTAGTTAGTAGTAAGTAGTAAGTAGTAAGTAGTAGGTAGTAAGTAGTAAGTAGTAAGTAGTAGTAGTAGTAGTAGTAGTAGTAGTAGTAGTAGTAGTAGTAGTAGTAGTAGTAGTAGTAGTAGTAGTAGTAGTAATAGTAATTATGCTAACGGAGTTCCCCACATAAATAGATTAACGGTTTCGTGGGACCCATTTTCTTGATGCCCTCCTCGCGACGCTGGAGGGGTGGGAGGGGCACGAAACCATGTAAATAGTATGGTATTCCGATACCCTCCTCGCTCAGGCGGGGCCTCCCTGGAGGGGTGGGAGGGAGGATCAGAAAGCACGAAACCATGTAAATAGTATGGTGATTCCGATACCCTCCTCGCTCAGGCGGGGCCTCCCTGGAGGGGTGGGAGGGGCACGAAACCATGTAAATAGTATGGTATTCCGATACCCTCCTCGCTCAGGCGGGGCCTCCCTGGAGGGGTGGGAGGGGCACGAAACCATGTAAATAGTATGGTATTCCGATACCCTCCTCGCTCAGACGGGGCCTCCCTGGAGGGGTGGGAGGGGCACGAAACCATGTAAATAGTATGGTATTCCGATACCCTCCTCGCTCAGGCGGGGCCTCCCTGGAGGGGTGGGAGGGGCACGAAACCATGTAAATAGTATGGTATTCCGATACCCTCCTCGCTCAGGCGGGGCCTCCCTGGAGGGGTGGGAGGGGCACGAAACCATGTAAATAGTATGGTTTTCCGATACCCTCCTCGCTCAGGCGGGGCCTCCCTGGAGGGGTGGGAGGGGCACGAAACCATGTAAATAGTATGGTATTCCGATACCCTCCTCGCTCAGGCGGGGCCTCCCTGGAGGGGTGGGAGGGGCACGAAACCATGTAAATAGTATGGTATTCCGATACCCTCCTCGCTCAGGCGGGGCCTCCCTGGAGGGGTGGGAGGGGCACGAAACCATGTAAATAGTATGGTATTCCGATACCCTCCTCGCTCAGGCGGGGCCTCCCTGGAGGGGTGGGAGGGGCACGAAACCATGTAAATAGTATGGTATTCCGATACCCTCCTCGCTCAGGCGGGGCCTCCCTGGAGGGGTGGGAGGGGCACGAAACCATGTAAATAGTATGGTATTCCGATACCCTCCTCGCTCAGGCGGGGCCTCCCTGGAGGGGTGGGAGGGGCACGAAACCATGTAAATAGTATGGTATTCCGATACCCTCCTCGCTCAGGCGGGGCCTCCCTGGAGGGGTGGGAGGGGCACGAAACCATGTAAATAGTATGGTATTCCGATACCCTCCTCGCTCAGGCGGGGCCTCCCTGGAGGGGTGGGAGGGGCACGAAACCATGTAAATAGTATGGTATTCCGATACCCTCCTCGCTCAGGCGGGGCCTCCCTGGAGGGGTGGGAGGGGCACGAAACCATGTAAATAGTATGGTATTCCGATACCCTCCTCGCTCAGGCGGGGCCTCCCTGGAGGGGTGGGAGGGACACGAAACCATGTAAATAGTATGGTATTCCGATACCCTCCTCGCTCAGGCGGGGCCTCCCTGGAGGGGTGGGAGGGGCACGAAACCATGTAAATAGTATGGTTTTCCGATACCCTCCTCGCTCAGGCGGGGCCTCCCTGGAGGGGTGGGAGGGGTGGTATGGTACGTATGGTGTGGTATGGTATGGTATGGTATGGTATGGTATGTGTGGTAGGAACTATGGTATGGTATGGTGTGTGTGGTAGGAATAATAGTGTGCTGTATGGAAGATGGAGCGGGAGGTGGGTGGGAAGGAGAGGGTGTTCTGGGAAAACAAGAACCCCACTCAGGATGTGGGGAATAAAAGAAGTAGTAAGAGTAAGAGTAATAGTAGTAAGAGTAAGAGTAAGAATAAGAGTAAGAGTAGAAGTAGAAGTAGAAGTACCCGCAGTAGTAGTAGTAGTAGTAGCAGTAGTAGTAGTAGTAGTAGTAGTAGTAGTAACAGTAGTAGTAGTAGCAGTAGTAGTAGTAGTAGTAGTAGTAGTAGTAGTAGTAGTCGTGCAAAAGTAGTAGTAGAACTAGAAGCAGAACTAATAGTCGTGGTAGGAGTAGTCGCAGTAGTGGTTGTAGTAGTAGTAGTAGTAGTAGGAGTAGCAGTAGCAGCAGTCGTAGTAGTAGTAGTAGTAGTAGTAGTAGTAGTAGAAGTAATAGTAGTAGTAGTGGTAGTAGTAGTAGTAGTAGTACTAATCGTATTAGTGGTCGTATTAGTAGTAGCAGTAGGAAGAGCAGTAGTAACAGTACTACTACTACTACTACTACTACTATTACTACTACTACTACTACTACTTCTTCTTCTACTACTACTACTACTACGACTACTACTGCTACTACCACTACAACTATCACTACTACTACGACCACCACTACTACTACTACTACTACTGCTACGACTGCTATTGCTACTGCTACTACTACTACTGCTACGACTACTCCTACTACGACTACTAGTTCTACTGCTGTTACTATTACTATTACTACTACTACTACTACTACTATTAAAACTACTACTACTACTACTATTACTCTTACTCTCACTTCTACTACTACTACTACTACTACTACTACCACCGCTGGTACTACTACTACTACTACTACTACTACCACTACTATTACTACTACTACTACTACTACTACTACTACTACTACTACTACTACTACTACGATTACTACTACGATTACTACTACTACTACTACTACTACTACTGCTACTACTACTGCTACTACTAATTCGACTACTACTACGACTGCTACTACTACTACTACTACGACTACTACTACGACGACGACGACTACTACTACTACTACTAGTACTACTACTGCGACTATTCGTATGAGTAGCATCGCAAAGAGAACGAGGGAGAAAGAGGAGAAGAGGGTGGTCCAGGAAAACCAGAAACTCACTCAGGATGCGGGAAATGCCAAAGCTTCACGGATGGAGGGTAGTCAGGTTTTAAATTGTGGCTCTCGCCCCATCGCCGCGCGCACTCGTCTTAAACATTTGTCACGAATGGAGGGCGGTTCCTTTTCAACATGTGGCTCTCGCCTTAGCGCCGTGAGCATTTTTCTTAATGTTTGCAAGAAGCGGTTCCTTTTCAACATGTGGCTCTCGCTGTAGCGCCACGCACATTAGTTTTCAGAGTTTGCATCAATGTCAAAGATTCTCATGGCTACTGGCACAGTGTCGGAAAGTCCCGGCGCAACGGTCACATTAATTCGTGGTGATGCAATCCCAGAGCTGGTGTTCTGTCACAATTCAGGATCGTCACGAATGAACAGTAGCAGTGATTCGCGGCGTTCAAATCCCAGGCATGGTGTTCTGTCACAACTCTAGATGTTCCAACGTTCCAGTGAGGCATTTCCCTCAGTGAAAACGAACCCATCGAGGAGCCTATGAGGAGGGAGCTGGGAGGATCTATTGCAATATCGTTGATGGGTCTTGGGTTTACACTGCTCCTCCTCCTCCTCCACCACATCGTCCTCCTTCTCCTCCTGCTCCTCCTCCTCCTCCTCCTCCTCCTCCCTCCTTCTCCCTCCTTCTCCCTCCCTCCCTCCCTCTTCTCCCTTCCTCCTTCTCCCTCCCTCCTTTTTTCTCCCTCTTCCTCCTCCTCCTCCCTCCCCGTCCCTCCTCCTCCTCATCCTCGTCTTTCTCCTCCTCCTCCTCCTCCTCCTCCTCCTCCTCCCCTTCCTCCTCCTCCTCCTCCTCCTTCTCCATTCGTTTCCCCTGTGAAAAACTCTTCCCTGTCGCACCCCGAAGCCGGTCGAAAGGGCGGGCCAAGTGTTACGCCTGAGACCTCCTCACGGTTTACGATCCTGAAGCTTGAAATGTGCAGCAGTTTCACGGATGGAGGGCGGCCCGCTTTCAACGTGTGGCTCTCGCCTTAGCGCCGCGCACACGCGTCTTAAACAATTGCAACAGCTTCACGGATGGAGGGCGGACTGCTTTCGAAATGTAGCTCTCGCCTCATCGCCGGGCACACTCGTCTTAAATATGTACAGTTTCACGGTCAAAGGGCGGTTCCTTTTCAAAATGTGGCTCTCGCCTTAGCGCCGCGCACATTTGATATTACCGTTTGCAACACTTTCAAATCTTATCATGGCTAATGTTCCCCAACACATGTTTTGGCACAATGTCGGAACTTCAGGACCCAACAGACACATTGATTCGTGGAGTTACAATATCAGGACTGATGCTCTGGCACGTTTCAGGATCGTCAAGACGGAACAATTGCGGTGAGTCACGACGCTGAAGTCCCAGAAATGGTGTTCTGTCACAACTCCGGATGTTCAGACGGTTGTCTTCCAACGGGGCATTTCCCTCAGTGAAAACGAACCCATGGATGAGCCTATGAGGAGGGAGCTGGGAGGGAGGGTCTATTGCAATATCGTTGATGGGTCTTGGGTTTACACTGCTCGTCCTCCTCCTCCACCACATCCTGCTCCTCCTCCTCCTCCTCCTCCCTCCTCCCTCCCTCCCTACTTCCCTCCCTCCCTCCACTCTCTCCTCCCTCCCCCCCTCCTTCCCCTTCCCTCCCTCCAGGTCTCGAGACGCGCCGACCGCGGCCCAGCGGGAGCGCGAGCCACAAAAAAGCTGCGCCCTGGCCGCGCCGGCTCGCTCCAGAGCCCAGGCGGCGGCTGCACGCGGTGGCGGGGGCCCTCCGGGCCTTGGCTGGGTCCGTCACGTTGGCGGTGTTGGCGGCCATGCTCCGTGTTCGGGGAGCGGGCTGGCCGCGCGATGGGCCCCCCCCGCCCAGGGGCGGCTCGCGCACCGAGGCCGCCCCTCGTCTTGAGAAAGGCGCTCGCAGGGGCTGCCGCGGCAGCTCGTGGTGGCGGCCTCGGGGACGGCGGCGGCGGAACCATTGCGGGCGAGCTGCTTTTCGGCGACGGCGGCGAACGGCCGCGGCAGCTCGTGGCGGCGGCCTCGGGGGCGGCGGCGGCGGCGGAGAAGGCCGTGCGGGCGTGGTGCTTTTCGGCGTCCGGGGTAGTTTTTGTAGGGGGCCTCCAGGGGCCTGTCTGGGGAGAGCCTCTGGCGGCCTGCGGGGCCCTGCGGGGGGCCTTTGGAAGTATCCAAAGGGAGCCAGAGAGTAGTCGCTGAGACAAACGGACTCTCAAAGGCAGAACCGCCTCACTCCGATGATTACGTTCGGTGTATATGCACATGTATGTGTATATTGGCATGTACACTCGTATGTGTATGTATGTGTATATATATTCACATATACATGTGTGCGTGCTGGTAGTTACGATATTGATGTACGCGCATGTATCAGTAGTCGTTTGTACACGCATTTGTATAGGTATACGTGCATGTATACATACATGTATACATACACGTATGACCATATGTGTCAGTTTATGCGTATGCGTATGTATAAGTGTCCATGACCAGGTGTACGTATTTGTGCTTGCAGATGTACATAGATGGGTGTATCTCAGCGCAGACATATACGTACATGTATATCCTGCATGTGCGCATGCATGCATGTATGTACGTATGCAGCGTTAGTGTGAGTATGTGGGGATACAGACGCACACATATCATGTGTGGGTGGGTGTGTCTGTGTGTCTGTGTGTCTGTGTGTCAGTGTGCCTGTCTGTCTGTCTGTCTGTCTGTCTGTCTGTCTGTGTCTGTCTGTCTGCATGCATGAATGCACGCATGCATGTATTAATGTATGCGTGTACGTAGTACCCGCACTTACGGATAAAAGTGACGGGGCGGGCGCGGGCGACGCGGGCTTCGAGCCGGCGAACCTCGTTGCCCTCACCTTCTTTGTCGATGGCGCCCTCCTCCTGCTCCTGCTCCTCCTGCTCCTCCTGCTCCTCCTCCTCCTCTTCCTCGTCCGCGTCCTCGTCCTCATCGTCGTCGTCGTCGTCGTCCGCCTCCTTTTCCTCCACCTCCTCCTCCTCTTCCTCCTTTTCCTCCTCTTCCTCCTCCTCCTCCTCCTCCTCCTCCTCCTCCTCGTCCTCCTCCTCCTCCTTTTCCTCCCCCATCCCGATCCTCCCCCCTCCTCCTTTCCGTCGTCGTCGTCCTTGTCCTCCTCCCCATCCTCCTCCCTCCTTTCTCGTCGTCCCCCTCCGTCCCCCCCTCCTTTTCCTCCTCGCTCTCGTCGTCGGCCTCCTCTTCGTCCTCGTGCTCGTCGTCGTCGTCGTCGTCGTCGTCGTCGTCGCCGTCGCCGCCGCCGCGGCCGCGGCCGCCGCCGCGGCCGCCGCCATCGCCATCGCCGTCGCCGTCGCCGCCGCCGCCGTCGCCGTCGCCGTCGCCGTCGCCGCCCAGCCGCAGGCGCCGAAAATTTTGATTTGTACACTGAACGCGGTTTGGGTCGCGGGTGGGTCGCAGGTTCTCCACCTGGAACGAATTCAAAAGAAACCCGCCGCAGGCGCCGAAAATTTTGGGTGGGTCGCGGGGTGGGTCGCTGGTGGGTCGCGGGTGGGTCGCGGTGGGTCGCGGGTGGGTCGCGGGTGCGGGTGGGTCGCGGGGTTGGTCGCGGGTGGGTCTCGGGGTGGGTCGCGGATGGGTCGCCGATGCAAGAAACCCGCCGCAGGCGCCGAAGTTTTGGCTTGTTCAGTGAACGTAGTTTGGGTCGCGGGTGGGTCGCGGGTTCTCTCCGCCTCCACCTGGAAGGAATTCAAAAACAGCCCGCCACAGGCGCCGACAATTTTGATTTGTACACTGAACGCGGTTTGTGGGTCGCGGGTGGGTCGAGGGTTCTCTATCTGGAAAGAATGCAAAAGAAACCCGCTGCAGACGCCGAACGTTTTGTGTGGGTCGCGGGTGGGTTGCACAAGGGTCGCGGTGGGTCGCGGGTGGGTCGCGGGTGGGTCGCGGGTGGATCGCGGGGTGGGTCGCCGGTGGGTCGCGGGGTGAGTCGCGGGTGGGTCGCGGGTGGGTCGCGGGGTGGGTCGCGGGTGGGTCGCGGGGCGGGTCGCGGGTGGGACGACGACAACAACAAACAACAAACAACCAACAACCAACAACCAACAACCAACAACCACAACAACAACAATAAGAATCTGCATCGCGGAATTCCACTTCAGCCACGCACCCAGGGACAGTGAATGGCCGTTCGGTTCAGCCCCCATCACTCTGATGTTTGTGTGTATGCACGCATGCATGCATGCATGCATGCATGCATGCATGTGTACATGTGTATGTCGACGTAGCACCCCGCAATTGCGGATAAGAGTGAGGGGGCGGGCGCGGGCGACGCGGGCGTCGAGCCGGCGGACCTCGTGGCCCTCACCTTCCTTGTCGATGGCGCCCTCCTCCTCCTCCTCCTCCTCCTCCTCCTCCTCCTCTTCCTCTTCCTCGTCCGCGTCCGCGTCCTCATCGTCGTCGTCGTCGTCGTTGTCGTCGTCGTCGTCCGCCTCCTTTTCCTCCACCTCCTCCTCCTCTTCCTCCTTTTCCTCCTCCTCCTCCTCTTCCTCCTCCTCCTCCTCCTCCTCTTCCTTCCCCATCCCGATCCTCCCCCTCCTCCTTTCCGTCGTCGTCATCGTCCTCGTCCTCCTCCCCGTCCTCCTCCCTCCTTTCTCGTCGTCCCCTTCCGTCCCCCCCTCCTTTTCCTCCTCGCCCTCGTCGTCGGCCTCCTCTTCGTCCTCATGCTCGTCGTCGTCGTCGTCGTCGTCGTCGTCGCCGTCGCCGCCGCCGCCGTTGCCGCCGCCGCGGCCGCCGCCATCGCCATCGCCGTCGCCGTCGCCGCCGCCGCCGTCGCCGTCGCCGTCGCCGTCGCCGCCCAGCCGCAGGCGCCGAAATTTTTGATTTGTACACTGAACGCGGTTTGGGTCGCGGGTGGGTCGCAGGTTCTCCACCTGGAACGAATTCAAAAGAAGCCCGCCGCAGGCGCCGAAAATTTTGGGTGGGTCGCGGGGTGGGTCGCTGGTGGGTCGCGGGTGGGTCGCGGGTCGCGGGGTGGGTCGCGGGTGGGTCGCGGTGGATCGCTGGTGTGTCGCGGGTGGGTCGCCGGGGGGATCTCAGGGTGGGTCGCGGGCGGGTCGCGGGTGGGTCGCGGGCGGGTCGCGGGTGGGTCGCGGGTGAGTCGCGGGGTGGGTCGCCAGAGGTCGCGTGGTGGGTCGCGGGGTGGGTCGCAGGTTCTCCACCTGGAGCGAATTCAAAAGAAGCCCGCCGCAGGCGCCGAAAATTTTGGGTGGGTCGCGGGGTGGGTCGCTGGTGGGTCGCGTGGTGGGTCGCGGGTGGGTCGCGGGGTGGGTCGCGGGGTGGGTCGCGGGTGGGTCGCCGGTGTGTCGCGGGTGGGTCGCCGGGGGGGTCTCAGGGTGGGTCGCGGGCGGGTCGCGGGGTGGGTCGCGGGCGGGTCGCGGGTGGGTCGCGGGTGAGTCGCGGGGTGGGTCGCCAGAGGTCGCGTGGTGGGTCGCGGGGTGGGTCGCGGGTGGGTCGTGGGGGGGGTCGCGGGTGAGTGGCGGGGCGGGTCGCGGGTGGGACGACGACAACAACAAACAACAAACAACTAACAGCAAACATCAAACAACAAACATCAACAACAACAACAAACAGCAACAACAACATCAACAACACCAACAACACCACCAACAACAACATCAACAATAATCCGCATCGCGGAATTCCACTTCAGCCACGCACCCAGGGACAGTGAATGACCGTTCGGTTCAGATCCCATTACTCTGATATGCATGTATGTTAGTATGTATGTATGCAATAACGCATGCATGCATGCATGCACGCATGCATGTTTACATATAAACATGCAAGTATGTATACACGTATGTCTATACCTTTGTATGTATGCATGCATTTATGTATGCGCGTATGTTTGTCTGTATGCATGCATGCATGCATGTATGTATATGTATATATGTGTATTTATGTACGTACGCATGTATGTATGTATGTAGGTAGGTAGGCAGGTAGGTAAGTAGGTAGGTAGGTAGGTAGGTAGGTAGGTAGGTAGGTGGGTAGGTTAGTAGGTCGGTAGGTAGGAAGGTAGGTAGGAAGGTAGGTAGGAAGGTAGGTAGGTATGTAGAGAGAGAGGGATACATGCGCAGGTGTTTAGAAGTATGCACGTATTTAGATGTCGCGTGCATCTAGATGTATACAATCCCCAATCAGAGCTTGCCTCTGTAAAGCTCCCAATGGATTCATATGGTTAGGTGAGGTGGAACGCCGACTTCGGACCGGCCCGGGTGCCCCGGGGTGCCCGGGGGTGCCCGGAGGTGCCCGGGGGTGCCCGGAGGTGCCCGGGGGTGCCCGGGTGCCCGGGTGCCAGGGTGCTCTATCGCCCTATAGCTCTATAACCATGTAGCCCTATAGCCCCATAGCCCAATAGCCCTTATAGCCCTATAGGCCTATAGCCTCATAGCCTTATTGTCCTATAGCCCTATAGCTCTATAGCCTTATAGCCCTATAGCCCAATCGTCCTACAGTCCTATAGCCCTATAACCCTATAGCCCTTATAGCCCTGTAGGCCTATGGCCTTATCGCCTTATAGTCCTATAGCCCTATAGCGCTATAACACTATAGCCTCATATCACGATAGCCCCATAGCTCTATAGCCCAATCGTCCTATAGTCATATAGCCCTTATAACCCTATAACCTTATATCCGTATAGCGCTATAGCCCTAGAGCCCTATAGCCCCATAGCCCTAAAAATATTATGCTTGGGCCTTTTTCCCGGAATCGTGTATGTGTGTGTATATATATATATATATGCTCGCCCCCGCAGCAACCACCCCCTGAAATGGAAAAGGCGAAAGAAAACAAATGATGATGACAAGGACACGGATGATGATGACGACGAGTATGATGAGGATGATGATGCTGATGATGATGAAGATGCTGCTGTTGATGATGATGGTGATTATGTTGATGCTGCTGATGCTGATGATGAGAAGGAGGATAATGATGACGATGCGGAAGAGGAGGAGGAAACGGCGGAAACGACGGAGGAGGAGACGGAAAAGGAGACGAAGGAGGAGGAGGAGGAGGAGGCGGAGGAGGAGGAGACGGAGGAGGAGGAGGAGGAGGAGGAGACGAAGGTGGTGGAGGAGGAGGAGGAGGAGAACGAGGAGGAGGAGGAGGAGGAGGAGGAGGAGGAGACGGAGGAGGAGAAAGAGGAGGAGGAAAAGAAGAAACAGGAGGAGGACGAGGAGGAGGAGAATGATGATGTGGCTCTGCTCTTTCTACGCCGCCAGAGAAGACGTTCATATTCGATAGCACTGCGAGGGCTGCGAGCTGGACAAAGATACCACACACATCGGAGGCACTCGAAGGGTCCCAATCAGGATCCCCCCCAGCCTTGCTGAGCAGTAGAGTGACAAAGGGTAGGCTTGGGGATAGCCGGAAAAACTTGAGCGATCGTGTCAATGGGACGATGGCGATACGACGGCGGTGCTCCAACACCGCAGACAACATTCCCGAGCAAGCACATCCATGTGGCTCTGCTCTTTCTACGCCGCCAGGGAAGGCGTTCATATCCGATAGCGCTGCGAGGGCTGTGAGCTGGACAGAGATATCACACAGATCAGAGGCACTCGAAGGGTCCCAATCAGGATCCCCCGTCCCAAACTTTTGGAGCTGGCCTCTGGCCTACGCGAAGCGACTAAACAGCAGATCGCAGACATGCTCGACGAACAGTTGCGAACACGGCTGTGCAATCAGCGTGATAAATTTTCCATTCGCATGTTTCCTACAAGTGCTTCTTCTTCTTAATGGCGGAACACCTACCTCTGCTCATGACACACTTCTTGACCCCCCCGAGCTCGGGACATCTAGAGGCGATCAGGGATGCGTTCTTCTGCCACGGGGTGCCATTCTGACAAAAACTAGCAGTGTACATTTCAGCAGCAAGACGTCTTAACGAGTAAAACGGGCGAGTCGACCAAATTCTGGAGGTCATCGGATTTTCGACGACCGCACGAATACCAGCGAGGATGCACGAACGAGCGAGCAAGGCCGAGGCACGCATGAGCGCATTGCCTAGGCGGACCTTCGCAGAATCCTTGTCACAGAGGCTGGGGATACCAAGCAGCCCGGGCCCCGAATCTCGGAGGGGGGCGGGGCCAGCCCCCCCCCCCCCACCCCACCCCCCGAGCTCCAGGCCAGGAAGTGCAAGGGGCCCCCAGTCAGACGAGTCAACAGGCAGGCGCGGTTGCAAGCTCGAGGAGGGCCTTCCAGGCCTCTGGTCTAGGGATGTCCTGGTTCGGAGCGCGTGCGATGTCGAGGGTATACACGAGATAACCCCTCTTCGCGAGCTCAAGCGAGAGGTGTCTGCACCCCGCGAAGACCTCGATGCAGTAGCCCCTCCGCCTCTGGATGACAGGCGGCGGCTCAACGATGCCGCAAGGGCGGCTGGGGGCGACCTCGCGGCGGCCAGCGCCGCCTTCATCGCAGCTCGCGGCAGGTGGGCCTCCTCGCGCTGGAGCCGCGCCGCCGCCTCGTAGCGTTTCATCGAGGCGTCGGCGCCCCAGCGCCCTCGATGCTTGATCTCCAGCGGGGCCCTCAGATCGGCCCTCCTGTCCTCGGACGGCCCGCCGTGCCTCATCTGGCACAGGGCGTGCAACTTCTCCGTGCCGAGGTGGAGCTGGGCCGCCCGGAACAGCGCGGCGAACCAGATCATCGCGAAGGGGGAGATCCGCCGGTTGGTCGCAAGCCTCATGGCCGCCAGCAGCCCTTCGCAGATGAATAGCCTCCTCGCATGGTCGATCAGCAAGCTCTCGTTCGTCGCCATGGTCTTCGAGGTCAGGCCCCTCTCCTATGGGTGGAGGTTGAGTGCGACGAAGGTCGAGGTGGGGGCCAGCGGCACCACCGCGTCCGACACCTGCAGGTCCAGCCCCTCCGAGGGCCCCAGGTAGCACGTGAAGCAGAGCACCGCCAGCAGCGCCGCCAACGGCTCGCCCCAGTCGACCATCACCTGCGCCACCGCGCCGCGACCGCCACAAGCCATGGCATCGGCGGCCGCGTGACCGTCGGCTCCAGGCGCGACCAGGCCCGGGGTGCCCAGCAGGCGCGGGGGAGAGATGCTCCCCATCTGCCCGCCGATGGGCATGTCGCCTGCCAAGCCGCGTAGAGCACCTGCCCCGCGGAACGGTCGTCGCCGTCGGTGAACACCTCTTGCGCCAGCTCGGACACCGCGACGTCGGCCGACTCCGGCGAGTTCACCTGCAAGCCCCGGTGGAGGCAAAACGTGATCAACCTGCGCAGGGCCCCGAGGTACCTCGGCCACGATGCTGGTCTGACGGCCCCGAGCGCCAGCGCGGAGGCCACGCACAAGCAATAGGGGAGTGCGACCTCGCGGATGTCGGTCACGAGCGCCGGCGACAAGGGCGGCGACCTGGACGGCTTGACATGGCCCTTGGACGAAACAAAGCGCCTCCGGACCGCGCAGGAGCGCGCCCGTGCCCTCCTAGAGCTGCGAGCCACCATCTGCGGCGTTCAGCTCGGACGGGTGCCATCGGTGGTGCGCCCGCGCATCGGCGGCGAGGGTGAGCGCGAGCAGGCGCTGGCAGGTCCTCAACAATCCTGGAGCGGAAGACCTGCCCTTCTCTGAAGCCAAAATGAGCGATGGATTGTCCCCAAAGCGTGGCAGCGAACAGCCGAAAGACGCCAGAGAACGAAGCTGGTGCCTCAGGGCCGCCACTGAGCCCCTACCTTCAAGTACCATGATGTTTTCGGCCTCCAGGAACCGAGCCGTGAAATCGAACTGCCGATCCTTGGGGTCCAAGAGCTCCTGGAGGATCTCGACGAGGATGGGGTTCTCGTCCCAGGCCTCTGGAGTCTCGTAGGGGCCCACGGGCTTGACAGTGTTGATGTTGATGTTGAGAGGCAGGCGTCGGACGATGTGACCTTCGGGCACCGCGGTCTATCGGGCCGCGCCCGGCAAAACGGCAGCAGCGCGAGGAACCATCTGATCTCCCTGCACACCGAACCCCAGACACGGCAGCGGCTGACGGCGTGAGCCGAGATGAAGGAGTAGACGTGGTGGAAGATAGCGAACATTTCACGACGCAGCATGCGCAGGTGAGTACAGTGACCCACGAACCGCTCCAAAGCTTTGCCGCTGACGCGGGGCCGCCGAAGGACCAAGAGCCCTGCGGCCCTGAGCAACTCCAGCTTGCGGTCCGTGGGGGCGACGAGCCTCTCTCGGCCCATGATCTTATAGCCCAGCTTGACGGCGTCCACGGAGGGCCCGTAGATCTCGTGCACCACGAAACCGACGCGCCGGAAGTGGTCGACCAGCTCGCCCCGAAAGGCCCCGGCACGCTGCGCGTCGGACTCGTCACTCAAGATGCTGTCCACAGCGGCGGCCTTGCTGCACATGGACTGGTGGTAGACCACGCGCTGGGCAACCCACGTCGCCCATCTCCAGCCCATCGGGGCCACCGCGAGGCAAGGCGACGCCAGGCTGCCCTCGGGCAGCGATGCGATGTCGGGCGGGAGCCTGCACGTGGTCCTCAGTAAGGACACGTCGACCGCGGGGAGGGCAAAGTACTCGGACAGCTCCTCCGCGATCGCGAGTTGGTAGAAGTAGTTCGCCAGGTCCGCCTGCGCGGCGTAGACCTCCTCGTCCTGCCCGAACTCGAAGTCCGCCAGCTTGCTCCCCGACGACATGTTCGTCTTCGGGCACCTCGCGAACCTCGCATTGACCGCCCTACAGTCCCACGCGATATGCAAGTGCCCAGACTTCTTCCGAACGAAAAACGGCGTGATGAGATCCTGAGCGTTAGTCAGGTACCTCGACATGTTGGCACGGCCCAGCCGGGCCACGAAGTCCGCATACTTGCCAGGGTCCGAGGCGAGCGTCGGGTCCATGTAGGGGGCGCCCAGGGCCTCGCTCTCGCACCGCTGGCCGAACTCATCCTCAGACGGAATCATGCGCGACCGAAGCTCCCGAAAACAACAGGCCCCCTCGGGGTCGAGAAAATCACGTGCGGCGGGGGGCTGCTCCAACTCCTCCGGCACCGCGATCAGTGTGGCATCATACCTGGCCACAGTACATGGAACCTCTCCACTGTCGTAGACGAGGTCGGAGCCGAGGAGCTCGCGGGCGGCTCCTCGCTGCCGATCAATAGAATGCACTCCTGCGGGAAGAACGTGCCTCAAATCTGTGCACTGAGCCGCTGCCTGGGCCGCGCTCCTGTCCGCCCTTGGCGGCGCCGGCGACGAGGAGGAGGGCCCGCCGCAGAGCTCGTTCAAGGCCTGGATACTCTCGTTGGCCCTAAGCCCCTTGGCGTGCCGACGTCGTAGCCGCCGGCGAACTGAACGAGAAAGCTGGGAGGCGCCCGGCGTCGCCTCGTCGACAGTTGGGAGCGGGAAGAGCTCCCTGAGCACGCGCAGAGCCTCGCCACCCTGAGACGGAACTGGATAGCAAGGCTGGCGAGCGAGGGGGGCAGGCGGGCCCAGTCGCCGCCCCCGCGGCCCACGCCGCGTCATTTCTCGCCTGCGGTTTCGGCAGCCGCCGCGCCCTCTGTCTTGCCGCGACCCTTGGCCCTCGCGTTGGTCTCCTCCCGCGCCTTCCTAGCCTCCTTCAAGATCGCCGACTCCTGCCTGAGCCGGTCGGCGACGTGGGCCGAGAGGCTGGGCGCGATGGCCTCGTCCCCCGCGCGGCGACTACAGCCCATGAGCTGGTCGGCAGCGCTGTAGTCGGGCTGGCTCGGCGAGACTCGGTGCGCCTCCTTGATCAGCGCGAGACGTCGCGAGGCCAGCTCCATGCACAGGAGAGACGGGTAGTTCAATTGATCCTGCATCGCCGCTGTGTCGAGGATGCGGCTGCGAACCCCATGCTCGTAGATGCTCCGATCCCCCGGCGGCACCTCGGAGAGCCGCGCCCAATTCTCGTGCGAGTGGAAGGCACTGTTGCCGTTGTCCCGCACGTGCTTTATGAACTAGAGGACGGTGCGAGGGCCCTGGAAATCCCAAGGCATGTGCTCCTCCGAGGGTTTGGCCATTGCGTCGCCCCATGAGCGACGGCGCTCGCCCTGGACATCATATCTGACAGCCAACGTGCGAGCATCACCCTGGGCCAGCACCAGCGCGTCCGCAGCGGAGAGCTGCGCTACCGCCACCGAGACGCCAGCCACGTGGAGGAGGGCGCGGTCGCCGAGCGCAAGGGCGCCTGGCGGCAGCTGGCGGCAAACGACGTCGCCCATCGAGTAGCCTCCACGATCCTCCACGGCGTACCAGCTGAGCCCAGGCAGAGGCACCAGCATGCCGCCCGGCGCGGCCGCAGCGGCGGCGGCGCCTCCGCCCAATCCAGGCGGGATGCCTAGCGCGGCGCCACCTGGGGCAAGAGGCCTCCGCCTCCTGGGGCAGGCAGCGCCCCCCCCGCGGGCACCAAGGCCGCGGCCGCCCCGACAGGCGGCTCGGCATCTGGTGCTGCGCCGGCCGCCGCGGCCGCAGCCGCGCCTGCATCACCGCCGGGCGGGTTGAAGTGGCACGCGAGCGGCAGCGACACGCACGGCACACCCAGGTGGTGAGCCCCGAACATCGCGAAGGCGTCGATCATCGCCTGGGCCGGCGCCGCACGGAAACCGTGAACCTGTCCTGCTGCGACCCCAGGCGGCACCTCCCTACCGTATGTCAAACCGTGCACACTGACGAAGTCGAGCCCGACGGTGCACGAGTCCTCGTAATGGTCGAGATCGGGCGTGCTCGAGATGCAGCACCGCGGCTCCGCACGAAGGACAGCTGCGCCCGAGCCTGGTCCTCAAGCGACGGGACCGCCTCCTTCACCACGACTGTCGGCCCAGCCTCGTACGCCGAGCGCCGCTCGACGGTCGGGAGCCTCCACGCGGCACCGAGCACGTACGCGGCGATGACCAGCAGAGTCAACACCGTCACCCCGCCGGCCACCGCCCGCGGCGACGGCGTCTCACAGACGCAAGTGGTTGCCGGCACAGCAGGGCAGTGCAGGACTGGGGCGCAGGCTGGGCACGGCTGGGCCGCACCCCACATTGCCGCCCCGGTGCTGACGCCGCGCGCGAGCTCAAAGATCGTGGCGCGGGCTACTTGCATAGCCGGAGAAAACTGGAGCGATCGTGTCAATAGAACGATGGCGATAGTGAGGGGTGCGCCAAAGTGGAGTGGGGGCCGCATGCGAACGCAGCTACTGGGGCCACGAAATGTGTGAGGGGTGTTCCAAAGTGGACAGGAGGCGGCAGGTGGACGCAGCCACGGGGGCCTTCGGTGGAGCTCCCTTCGGGGCCACGAAACGTGTGAGGAGCGGGCCAAAGTGGACAGGAGGCGGCATGTGAACGCAGCCACTGGGGCCTTCGGTGGAGCTCCCTATGGGGCCACGAAGCGTGCGAGGGGTGTGCCAAAGTGGACAAGTGGCGGCATGCGAACGCAGCCACTGGCGCCTTCGGTGGAGCTCCATACGGAACCACGAAGCGTGTTAGGGGTGTGCCAGGGTGACGGGGGGGACGGGAGGAGGAGGAAGGAGGAAGAGAGGAGAGGAGAAGGGCGCGGGGAACCGTCTCTTCAAAACGAAGACCCAATACCACAGGATGGTTGCGACAAATCAGATTCTACCTCGCTATTTATCGCAGGTCATTCCGTTCCTCGAAATGCCTGCGCTCGGGACGCGCCATCCTCGAGCGGACACGCAAAAAAACAAATGTTCAGCTTCCGTGAGCAATTTCAGGGTCTCCATACCTCGTGCTGTATCGTGCATCATGCGCAGACCGCTCCGCAGCAGGATTTTCACGAGGGACAGCGCTCTGCAACCCGTTTACCACGAAGGAAGACAAGGCGCATGCTGAGTCCCCCCGCCGTTGGCCCCCTCTCGGCGCACGCAGTTGTGCACGCCCACGTGGAACCCCGTGAACGCATAGACACACATACAGTGCGGGCGCGGCCGCAAGAAACCCTCGCAAGAAACCCAACCCTGAAATCCCGCGCGACAGGTGCACCTGAGGGGAACCCCGGAGCACCCTGCACGCAGGATACACTGACGAAAAGCATATGGTTTCTTGATGCGCGCCCCCAATCTACCCCGCGCGCGCGCCAGAGGTATGTTGCACCCCCACCCCGGCGAACCGGCGGCCCCGAGGAAGACCACAGACGATACTCATCTTCGCACGTCCGAACGTTCCCTCCCCCCCCCTGTGGGCGAACGTCCTCCTCCTCCTCCTCCTCCTCCCTCTCCTCCTCCTCCTCCTCCTCCTCCTCTTCTTATTATTATTCTTATTATTATTATTATTCTTCTTATTATTAGTATTATTATTACTATTATTCTGATTCGTCTTCTTCTTTTTATTATTCTTCTTCTGATTTTCTTATTTTTCTTATTATTATTCTTCTCTTCTTCTTCTTCTTCCTCTTCCTCCTCCTCCTCCTCCTCCTCCTCTTCCTCCTCCTCCTCCTCCTCCCCCCCCTTGGGCGATGCAAACCCAGCAACGAAAAAGCAAAGAAAAAGGAGTAGCTTTGAGGCCCCCGCCCCCCCTTGGCAAACCAATACCAGCTGCGAAAAGGAAAAGGGGGGCAACTTCCGAAGCCCCCCCCTTGAAAGGGAAGCCCGGGTAACCGGGCTAACCCTGGGCTCTGGAAACGGAGGGGGGATGGGAGCTTTGAAGCCCACCCCACTTGGCACGGCGATCTCACCTGCGAAAGGGAGGGGGGGTAGCTTCATAAGCCCCCCCCTTGTAAGGTAAGCCCGGGCTGGCCTTGGGCTCTGGAAAAAGAGGGGGGAAGTGGGTAGCTTTGAATCCCCCCCTTGGCACGGCAATCTCAGCTGCGAAAAAGATGTGCGGGGGAGCTTCCGAAGCCCCACCCCCTTCGAAAAGGAAACCCAGGCTGACGTTTGGCCCCGAAGAGGAATGATGGAGGGGGATAGCTTCCAAGCCCCCCCACCCCCCCTTGAGGCCAGGGCCTCCCTGGCTCCGAAATGTCCACAAAGGGGAGGGGGGTAGCTTCGGAAGCCCCCCGCCGCCCCCTTCCCAAGGGAGGGAGAGGGGGGGGGTAGCTTGAAGCTGCCCCCCTTTTTTTATGAGAAATGCTCCACGAGCGCGCTCTTTCGCACCTCGGAAGAACCTAAGACTCACCGAGGGCATGCTACATCCTGGCCAGCAGCTTCCAAGCAACACCCGCGAACGATGCTAAGGCACGCCGTGCGGCGGCGCTGCACAACAACAGCTGCAAATGCTTTGGCGGAGTGGTCCATAACATCACATTCAAATTTGAAAAGCGAAGTTACCCAAGCAGTTCGCCAAAACGCAGATCCAGAAATGAGTTTGGGTTTCGCGTCCTGGGCTTCGCTGCCCCGATACGCAACACGCGACACGTAGTGTAGAGATACTGTGCTCAACACGTAGACTGAACACGTAGGTATGACGCGATGCGTTCGCCAAAACGTGGGCCAACGCACCGAGCCAACACGCAACGTCTTGATACGGACCTTCTGAGCACGGTACGTGTTGCGTATCAAAACGGGCGTAGCGAGGCAGCTAAGGTCCTGGGCTGTCGCACAATTTCCTGGGATCCCCTGGCGGGCGAGACGTACCCATGGAGCTCCCGAGCCCGGGAACCGGCACTCCCGGGGGCGACGCCCCACTCGGATCCCCTGCCGACAGGTGCTGCCCCTCCTTGAGGCTCGATCCCCCGCCCTCTCCCGGAGCGCTTCCGACCAGAAATGCGAAACTCATCTGGCAATTGCGGCGAGCCCCCCCCCGCTCCGAGAGAGCATGCGGAATACTTTTTGTCGCAACCGCAGGCGAAAGCGCCAGCGGCGAGAGAGGTCCGAGCGGGCCGCGCAAGAGCCGAATTGCCAAACGCCGACGGCCGGCGACCTCAGCAGCGCCTCGGCGGGCGGGCCGGCGTGAGGGGGAGGTGCAGGCTGCGGCTGCCAGGGGCCAAATCCAGGAGCGCGCACGTGCAAGATTAACCAACCAGGGTTGGGGCGCAGCCAGAATTTCGCGGGGGTCGTACCAGGATGTGGCCAGGGAATCAACCAGGCAGTACACTGAGTCAGCTGCCAAGGGTGGAACATACTGGCCCTAAACTGGTGCGTAAGGTGGCGCCACCAAAGTCGCACACCAAGACTCCTGAAGGGAGTACTGATCCTGCAGACGACCGTCCACGGGAAGATCCCGGTAGGACGAGCGAGGTAGCCAGGGCAACGCTGGAATCAGCACCGTACCACGCCTGAACCACCGGATCAGGTAAGCCACTCGCACCCTCGAGCAGGAAGCTGACGTCTGAGAGCTGACCAACACCAGGGCGATCCACGTCTCAAGCACCGGGGCGAGCGGACAAGAGGGTGCCGTGGGCATCGCCGCCAAGGACCGTGGACGGGTCAACACGGTCGTCCGACTGCCAGGAGGGCACAGGCTGAACCATGTGCACTCAGGAGTCCCAGGGGCCCCACGATGAGGTTGAGCCGCTGGAGCTGGAGGACCAGGGGCCGAGCTGACGGTCGCTGCGACGCGCAGCCGCCTGAGCGGGGAAGGAACCAGGGAGGCGTGGGGCAGGGAAACCTCCCCTGCTATGCTGAGTGGCCTTGTCTGGCAAAGTCAGGGGGCACATCGGCAGGGAAGCGGTCCACGGGAATGATGTTTCTATTCCTGGAGGCCCGCTTTCTGGCATTGTGACCAATGCGGTGCTGCACTCAAAGATGGGTAGGCTCCTCTTCCTCATCCTCTTTCTTCCTCTCGCTCCCCCCTCTTCCTCCCCTTCTTTTGGTTCTTCTTCTTTTCTCCTACCCTTGAAGCCCTGGCGGGCTACGGGACTCCAAGTCTGACGGTGCAAACCGCAACTCACTCTCAAAGCTCCTGGGCCCCTTTCTGGGAAGCCCGCGCACCTTCTCACACGCGCCGTTCGCGCAAAGCCGATTCTCACCACTTCTCTCAAATACTACCACCAATCCCTGGCCTCTCACAGACCCGTGTTCTTACGGCCCGCATGCGCTCTTCGAATGCAATGGCCCCCGCTGAGCATGACGAACTGCAGCAAGACATCAATTTCCTGGCCAAGCGACCTCGGCCCTTCATCCTCGGACCTCCACCTCGCAGGCAGCAGCGCCGCAGGCAGGCGATCTGGCTCCCACCTGGTCGTCCAGCGTTCTCGTCGTGCTAATCGCCGCCGCCGCCGCCGCCTGCATAGGCTCGACGGTCTCCTTCTTCCCATGCCTCCGCCTCGGCCGAGGCGCACCACGCGGGTCTACAGCGCCGAGCGGCCGCGCGGCCGGCCGCCCGCGCAGTGGGCCGGCCCGCCGGGGAGAGCGGCGCCGCCTCACTCGAAGCCTCGGACTCGGGTGAGGGATCGCGCCCCCAAGTGAGGGGCAACGAGAAAGGGGGAGCATCGAGCCGGAATCGGCGATGCATCGCCGACAGATCGCCGATGGCGCGCGCCCCACTTGAGGGCAGCGATGACGGGGGACGGCTTCGAGGTTCGAGTTTTCGAGGGAGGTCCGAATTGCCAAGGCTGAGGGGCAACGGGTTGGGCTTGTGGTTTTCTGGCGTTCTCGTGGGTTCTCGGTGGCTTTCCAGCCTCGGGGTGCCTGCCTCCCAGGCGGCTGCGCCTCGCCGAGGGCGTTCTGGAGGTGCTGGAACTGTCCCGAACGGCCGCTGGAGGCCCGAATCATGGCACGAAAACCGCCAGAGTACTGGCATAGGGCATGGGGGGGGAACATTGAGCTGGAATCGGCGATACATCCTATAGGCCCCCGATAGCGCAGCCGCACATTCCTGGGCAGGGCGGGGCTGTTGGGCCTCTACTGGCGATGAATGGGCGATTGGGTGTCGATGCGTCACCCCCTGAGCCTATCCCCCCGTATCGTTGCCCCTGACTGCTCTAGGCCGCCTCACTCGAAGATGGCCGAGCGGGACGAGGCGGGTGGATCCTCCGGCGGTGACGGCCCGGGAGGGCAGAGCGCATGCAGCACGACCGACGACGACGAAGACGGCGACGGCGACGGCGATGGCAACGACGGCGACGACGAACACGATGGCGGCGACGGCGGCGGCGGCGATGCATACGACGACCACGACGACGACCAAGCGGGAGCCAGATCGCCTGTCTGCGGCACCTCTGCCTGGGAGGTTGAGGTCTGAGGATCGAGGGCCGAGGTCGCTGGACGCTCCCACCCCCAGGCCTGCCGTGAGGGCTGTTCTTGTCTGCTTGGGAACTTCCTCACTGCGGGTGCCCTGCGTTGGTGCTCGGGCGGGGCTAAGAACGGGGTTTAAGTCGTTCCAGAGCGTTCTCTGGAACGATTTATCCCATTCTAAGCGACCTAGACCTGGAGCGCTCCGGAACGGCCGCAACGCCCGATGCACCCTCCGGAACCGCCAGATCGTCGAGATCCCCAAGCTGTCCCGGTCCGACTTTGTCCCAGTGCAGGCCTCGTCTTAGGTGCCCTTCCTGAGGTGGCGAGGGGGAAACGTTAGGAGTGGAATGGCTCAGAGAGGCAACTTCGACCTGGAATCGGCGATACATCCTCGGTAGGCGATAGACCCCCGATAGTGCAGCCGCACGTTCCTGGGCAGTGCGGTCTATCAGGCCCCCATCGGCGATCCATGGGTGATCGGGGGTCGATGCCCTGGGCCTACGGTCGGGAACTCTTGCTTAGCGTGTCGCCGCAACGGCCCAGCGACACGCTGTGCCCTGCGAGCCGATAGCGCGTCACTCTGCTCGGCGGGTTGGGAGGCTCGGGGAAAGGCTCGGGACGTCGAAGCCCGGGGACTCGGAAATGGATAGCGTGTCGCGCCGAAGGGTGGTGGGCCAGAGCCAGCGGAGCGACACGCTATGCCACAATTCCCGACCGTGTTCCCCCCCAAAACGTTGCCCCAACGGGTCATAACTCGGGTCTCGGCAGCCGTTTGGGACGATCCGGGCACCCACCGAACGCTCTCGGCGAGGCGCAGCCGCTGGAGGGTCGCCGGGCACCGACGAGAACATCCCCAAACCTCCCCCCTCCAGCCTGCGACTGTCCTCCCCCGCAAAGCTGCCTCTGACAGGAGGCTCACGGGACGCACAGAGGCATACTAATACTACATGTCCTCCTTGGAGGCGCGCGTCCGACCCGAACACATATCATACCCGTCTTGCAGCATATCGTTTCCCGGGCGGTGTGGCCAGAAAGCGTCCGCCACGCCGCATATACTATAAGATTTCTCGGTGTGCGCGTCGCCCCTGGGGGGGGCGACGCACATATAGTATGAGTATGGTGGGGTGGCGCCGAGCTCACCCCAAGCGCGCCCGCTCGCGGCCGGCGGGCTCGCCCGGGTGGGGCTGCCCCGGGGCAGCGGCGGCACTGTCGCGGAGGACGTCCTCGTCGTCCCTCGTCGTCGGCGTCGTCGCCCCCCCCTCCTCCCTCCGCACCGTGGGTCCTCGTCGTTCGTCGGCGACAACGCCCCCCCTCCTCCCTCCTCGTCGTCACGTCGGCCCTCGTCGTCGGCGTCGTCGCCCCCCCCCCCTCCTCGTCGTTGGTCCTCCTCGTCGTCGGCGACGTCGACCCCCTTCTCCTTCCTCATCGGTCCTCCTCGTCGTCGGCATCGACCCCCTTCCCTCCTCCTCCCTTCCTGTTCTTTGTCGTACCATCAACGATGAATGCAACGGATGGCCACCAACAGCAGCTAGGGCTCTTCTGGGGTCATTGATCGCTGTTTTTTGGCCTTCCCACCCTGGCAGTAAAAACAAGTTTGGAGGATACTGGGCTCTGGCTCTATTTCCTTGGCCCTCGCCCGAGACGCGTGAGCAAAGAATTGTTGTTAACCGTGTTCGGATGTGCAACACGTTGTACTTCTAGGGTGAAGGCCCCCTCTAGAATCTGCTGCGATCGGTCGCGCGAGCAAAACCCAACGGCGGCAACAGGAAGTTTCTCTAAAATGCACGAGCGTGCATCCGTTTGTTGAACACGAGGCTGCCTCCAACCATGTCATGATAGTGCAAGCAACTACCCGTCAGTGTGCAATACACTGGCGCTCGCGGTAGTGTGGAAACCCAGACTTGACCGACGAGACGGCGAAGCCGAACAGGATCGCTTCGCTTCGAAGGCTCCCTGGGCATCCGCGAGTGGAGGGACAACGGGAAGCGAGCCGCCAAGCCCTATTCCTCCCCCACTTCCACTTTCTCCTTCGCCTGCTCCCTCTCCGCCTCTGCACCTCCCCCTCCTCACCCTCCCTCTTCTCCTCCTCCTCCTTCTCCTCCTCCTCCTCCCCCTCCTCCTTCACCTCCTCCTCCCACTACTTTTGCTCTTCCTCCCTCCTCCTCATCCTCCCTCTCCTCCTCATCCTCGTCCTTCCCCCTCCTCCTCCCCCCTACACTCCCTCCATCTCCTATTCAACAAACAAGATAAAACGTCCTCGTCGCACCACTAAGCGTGTCGGTACGTACAAATGTCTCGGCGCTTCACTTCTAAACCCCTCGCAGTGCTCCTCAAACAATGCTTGAAAATAGGGTTCTTACTTGCTCTCGCAAACAATTTGATGGTATTCCGAGTTTTCGCCTGGTTCCAGCCTGTGGCCGAATCGTGCTGGGAGGGTGATCCGGATTTTCGCCCCGGGCCGGCCCGTGGGCGCCTCGTGCTGGGAAGACTGTCAAGGTTTTCTCGCAATGCCCGCCCGTGGGCGACCCCCGTGCGCTCGCTTGCACCACGTGCAGGTGTCGGAAACAATTAGGCAACACTCATGCAGAACACATGGTTTGAACTCCCCCCCCTCCTGCGGAATGCAATGTTGGTTTCGGATCTTCCGATTTTGGGCCTCCGAGTGGTCTTCAAGGAACGCGCCAGCTTTGAATTGCGGGGGAGTGGGGTGTGTTGCTTAATTTCCTCCCTCCACCGTAGCTTGCGTCGCATTGCTTGCACCACATTGCTTGCACCGCATAGCTTCCTCCCACCATCTTGCACCACATGGCTTTCACGAAGTAGCTCGCATCAACCAGCTTTCACCACTTAGCCTGCACCACATAGCTTGCACATCCAGCGTGCAATAAGTCACTGTTTGGGGTCCACGCTGGTGCAAGTATTATCATACGCAACGCTTGGCATGTCCGACTGGGGCACACGTGGAGGGCAGCTGTGTTTCAACATGTGGCTCTCCCCTCAACTTGAGTGGTTGCCACAGCTTCACGGAAGCAAGGCGGTCTAACCAAACGGTGGTTTTCGCCTGAATGCCAAGCACCTTCGTCGTCAACGTTACTAAAACCAAGAACTACACGGATGGAGGACAATACCATTTCATAATGTGACTTTCGCTTGATACTTCCTCGCATGGTGTGCTCAAGCAACTGTGTAATCCCAACTACTACATGGACAGAGGGCGGTACGTGTTCAACATGTGGCTCTCGCCTTAGGCATCATCGAATTCTACGGGTACAGTGCTTGAATTGTCCGACAGCTACACAGATGGTGGGCGTTCTTTTTTTCAAAAACGTCTTTTTAGAATATTATCCTAGAGCTTGGAACTTATACATTGAGGGCGGCTGCTTTCCAACATCGGCATATCGCCAGATTTCTTGAAGACGACCCGCATGCTGGATTCACTCTCCTCCTGCTCCTTCTCCTCCTCCTCCCATTCCTCCTCCTCCTCCTCCTCCTCCTCCTCCTCCTCCTCCTCCTCCTCCTCCTCCCCCTCCTCCCCCTCCCCCTCCTTCTCCTCCTTCTCCCCCGGAGGCCCCTGGAGGTCCCCAGAAGCCTTCGGAGGTTCAGAACACGACCAACCAGCGTTCCATGAAGCCTCGACCATCCCTCCGTCGGGTGCGTCCGGGAGGAAGGTTCGCAAACCATGGCCCGAGGCACGTGCGCGGCCCAGGGGAGGCCAGAGGACGTATCGAAGGAAGAAAAAGAAAAGGCCGTGAAATCGGGTGGGATTCCATGGCCCCGGCCATGACATTGAACCGCCTCTCTAGTCCTCACCCAACCATTCTCGAGCGTATCCCTCTCCCTCTGACTGGCACGCCAGACGGCGATGACAATCTTAGGGATGCGCCCTCAGAAACTGAGGGAACCCTTAAGATCGGCATCGAGGTAAGGTGATGTCAATCATAGGGATAATGACGCATCACGCAAAACGCCACAGGTGACACAGCCGCGGCGCGAACCAAATAGTCGCCAGGCAAACAGGGAACAACGCACAAGCCAACCTGCAGTAGGCAAACTCCTGGAATGCACCGTGGCCTGAACAACAACTCGACAATGCACTTGCAACAGGAGGAAGGAGGACGAAGGAAGAGGAGAGGGCGGATCATGAGGGACGAAGGTTTTCAACACGGGGCGTGTTGCGTTTCAGGTCGGGCGCAACAGGGCAGCTAAGCTTAGGACTTGTTTGCTCAGGGCCTGGGATGGGCCTAGAAGTCCGAGCTGCTGCTGCTGCTGCGGAGGAGGAGGAGGAGGTGGAAGAGGAGAGGAAGAAGGGAGGAAGAGGGGAGGAGGAGGAGGAGGAGGAGGAGGAGGCGGAGGAGGAGGACGAGGAGGAGGAGGAGGAGGAGGAGGAGGAGGAGAAGGATGAGGATGAGGATGAGGAGGAGGAGGAGAAGGAAGAGGGGAGGAAGAGGGGAGGAGGAGGAGGAGAAGGAGGAGGATGAGGAGGAGGAGGAGGAGGAGGAGGAGGAGGAGGGGGGAGGGGGAGCCACTGATCAGTCTCTGCCGCGCATCGCCACCGAGTGCGTAGGCATAGGCACATTTCCCAGGCTGGTAACCACCCCACTCTCGGACGACCCGCCTCCGTTCCCCCGCGGCATGGGGATGCCCGTCGAGCCGAAACCTCGCAGTCTTCATTTTTGTCATGAGACCTCCAGGTCTCGGGGGCGACGATGGGGGCGAACAGCCCAGGGAAGAGCAATACATGCATCCGAGGACCAGTGTCAGTGGTCCGTGTCTTCGGCGAGCCTCCCGGGCGAATGCGTGTAATGCCCGCCCCCAGGCTATTCGCCCCTGTCGTCGCCGCTGGAGGTCTCGACCCATTCCCTGGGACTGGTTCTTCATCCTGCATCGTTTATTGGCAATCCCGGGGCCCGGTAAGGGCCCCCAGAGGCCGAAGACAACGGAGAACCTGACGTTTTTCAGACGAGGCCAAGACGAAGAGGTCAGTCAGGTGAGGACAAATCGAGAATCTCTGAGATCTGGCCGCTCTGGAAGATGTATCGGGCGCCGCGGCCGTCTCAGAACATTCGGGAACGCTCTGAGAGCGTTCCAGCATGCTCCCGAACGAATTCCTTCTAGTCCGAGCCCCGCCCGAGTATTGAGTCTTTCATGACTCGCGGGGACCGGCAGGGCGCGAGACCTCCCTGGCCCCCGGCGCGGGAGCCCGCGGGCTGGTCGGGCCGACGCGGCCCGCGGGCCGCCGCCCCCCAGGCAAGCGGTCCTCCTCGCCCTCAGCCGGCGCCGCGTGGCCGCTCGCCCGCTGCATGCCAGCGGAAGCGAGGAAGTCCTCGGCCGCGGCGCCGTGGGGGTGGCAGCGGGGGGCCCCCGAGTGCTCCCCTCCTCGATCCTCGGTGCTCGATGCTCGATCGTGGATCCTGGATCCTGGATTCTGGATCCTGGATCCTGGATCCTGGATTCTGGATCCTGGATCCTGGATCCTGGACTCTGGATCCTCCTCCTCCTCCTCCTCCTCCTCCTCCTCCTCCTTCTCCTTCTCCTCTTCTTTCTCCTCCTCCTTCTCCCCGCGAAGGGGGAGGGGCTCGACGACGAGGTCGTTGTCGGTGTCGTCGTCGACGACGACGATCGCGTTGTAGTAGGATGCAAGTAAAGTTCGATCGATCCCTGACAGGGTTCAGCTAGAGCACGGGGTGGAGCATCTTCTGGACAGAGCCAGGAGAGAGAGAGAGAGGAGAGTAGTACTCATCACGTGTGATCGTAGAGGGGGGGCCCGAATGGGCGGGGGGTGAGTGTTGAGGGGGGGGGGAAGGGCGAGGGGGCGGGAGGGGCGAGAGGGGGGGAGGGCGGCGAGAGGGGGAGCCCCAATGGGCGGGGGGCGAGGGGCAAGGGGGGGGCGCAAGCTAGGTGCGCTCGCGCCACGTCTGACAGTCGACTCCTCCCGCCCACCCCTCCGCATTGCGATGCTTTTTCCTCTGCTCGCCGACGCGTGTCATAGCGAGCCTGGAACTCCGAAGAGGGCCCCATCGTGTTGTGCGCAATCGGAAAATGAAGCTGCGTACGTTGGAAGAGGAGGCGGTGGAGGAGCATGATGGTGATCATGATGATGATGGTGCTGACGACGATGATGATGATGATGATGATGATGATGATGATGATGATGATGATGATGATGATGATGATGATGTAGCTGCTGATGATGCTGATAATGATGATTATGATGATGATGATGGTGATGATGATGCACATGATGATGATGACGATGCTGATGCTGCTGCTGAGGATGATGATGATAATGCTGCTGCTGCTGATAATGATGCTACTGATGATGATGATGATGATGATGATGATGATGATGATGGTGATGATGATGATGATGATTATGATGATGATGCTACTGATGATGATGATGATGATGATGATGATGGTGATGATGATGATGATGATGATGATGATGCTGATGATGACAATGAGGAGGAGGAATAGGAGGAGGAGGAGGAGGAGGAGGAGGAGGAGGAGGAGGAGCAGGAGGAGCAGAAGGAGGAGGAGGAGGAGGAGGAGGAGGAGGAGGAGGGAGAAGAAAGAGGACGAGGACGAACAGCAGCAGCAGGAGCTGGAGTGGAAGGGGCAGGAGGAGCAGGAGGGCCAGGGGAAGGCGGAGGGGAAATGAAGGCGACAATGATAAAAAAGGAGCTGGACTCGGAAAGGTGGCCCGCGCTGGGGCGAGAGCGCCGTTCGGAACCACGGGAGCATGGCCCGGAGCGAAAATGAAGTCCCCGACGCAGTGGGAGCACGAGTCTGAGACACCAGAAACAATCAGATTGTAAAACTTGCCATCGCTCGAACGTCCATTTCCCGTGCGTTCCTCGGTTTCGTGCGTGCTTTTGTTTGGCCAGATGATCCAAGATGATCCTCGATGGTCCTCGCCGAGAAAAGAATGCACACGTCCGAGCGATACCAAGAAAAACCATAATAGAAACACTTGATGAAATCTGTTGTCGAAAATCCATGCGCGGAGAGGGCGGAGCACCTTCCGGACAGAGTCGGGGGAGAGACACCCGCCACCGTGCCTTAGCATGAGGCGTGGAAGCATACAGGTGGCGGACAAAATTAAGCAACACTCCTGCAGACCATATGATTCGAACTGCCCCCCTCCCCCCACATGCAATCTTGTTTTCGAATCTTCCGATTTTGGGCCTCCGAGTGGTCTTCAAGGACCGTGCCAACTTTGAATTGTGGGGGAGGGGGGGGGGGTGTTGCTTAATTTCGTCCCTCAGCCGTACCACCTGCCGTCTGGTAAAAGTTCTGTAGTTTTGTAAGGGACCCCCCATCATCCGTGCCACGCAGAGTTAACTGCACCACCCCCTAATGACTCCCGAGTGTCCCTGGGCGGCCATGGCGTCTCCCTCCCAAGACGGCCCAAGAGGGTGCCAAGATGGCCCACATAGCCCAAGAGCGGCCCAAGAGGACCCCAAGACGGTCCAAGAAGGCGCTAAGACGGCCCTCAAGGTCCCCAAGAGAGCCCCAACACGACCCAGAGAGCCCACCCAAGATGGACTCTGAAGCCGTAGACGGCCCAAGCTGCCCCCAAGAGCCCCCAAGGAGCCCCCAAGGCGCTGCTAAGAGGTGCCAAGAGGCCCCAGTGAACCCCTCAAGGGGCCCCCAGAAACCTTCAAGAGGCCCGAAGTGTCACACATGAGGGCCTCCCGTGCCCCCTCGAAAAACCCAACATGCTGGACTGGCACGATGGTGCGACTTGCGGCAGGCAGCTCGATGATGTGCAGCTGCAGAGGGGGGCCCGAGTGGGCGGGGGGATGGGGCGAGGGGCGGAGGGAGGGGAGGAGGGGCAGCGATGGGGGGCTCCAATGGGCGAGCAGGGAGGGGGTATGGGGGGAGATGATTTCTGCTCGCAGTGAGTTGTCCACTCCACTGCTCGCGCAAACATCCCACCCACCCACCCGCAACTTGGTCTGCAAAATCTCTTAAGACCGTGACGGTGGGTACCAAATGGCACTTGGCAACGACAGCGACGCCGACGACGACAGTGACAACGACGACGACGATGCCGCCGACAACGACTACAGTCGGGGGGCGTTGACCTAAGGAACCCTAAATAAGGAACGAGGCACCTTTCTTCCATAAGTTAAGCTTCGAATTCCGATCGAAGACCTAAGGACAACCAAAGGCGAGCTGCAAAACAACTAAGGAACACCGAGCCCCTCCCAAACGAAAAGGGTTCCTTCTTCAGCGCCCCGACTGTACGACGACACCGACGACGTCTCCAACGACTTCGACGACGCCGACAACGACGACGACGACGACGACGACGACACCGACGACGACGACGCCGACGCCGACGACGACGATGACGATGACAACGACGACGACGACGCCGACGACGACGACGACAACGACGACACCGACGACGACGACGACGTCAACGACGCCGACGACGACGACGACGATGACGACGACGGCGGCGACGACGACGACGCCGACGTCGACGACGACGAGGACGACGACGACGCCGACGCCGACGACGACGACGAAGACGACGACGACGTCGCCAACGAAGACGACGACGAGGGAGGAGGGAGGACGACGACGGCGGCAACGACGACGACGGCGACAACGACGAGGGAGGAGGGAGGACAGCGACGACGCGAACGACGAAGAAGGAGGAAGGACGGCGACGCCGACGACGACAACGACGAGGGAGGAGGGAAGACGACGACGACAACGACGACGACGACGACGGCGGACAAATAGGAGGGACGACGACGAGACGCCGACGACGGACGACGACGAGGGAGGAGGAGGAAGGACGACCACGGCGACAACGACGACGGAAGCGACCACGACGCCAAAGAGGACGACGACGACGACGACGACGACGACGACGAACACGAGGAAAGACACAGGACGACGTAGGCGACGACGACGACGACGACGCGGGAGGAGGCAGGACGGCGACGACGACGACGACGACGCAAGAGCGCGCGCGCGCACGCTTTTGTTGAAAATCCGTGTTGCGAAACCTTGTGTTTATCTTTAAAAAAGGTTTTTTGGGCACACGATTTTGAAATCCTTCCGAAACCGATGGGTTTTGAAGGATTTCGGCGAACGCGCGCGACGACGCGCGCGTCCCATTTTTGCAGAGGATTCTCGCGACGGCACACGCGCAAGGGCGTTCGACAGATTTCGACATGCGCGCGCGCGAAGCCCGTTTGGTAGCATGTTGTGAAAATCTTGAAAAACCTATGGTTTTCTTAAGATTTCGCAAGAGCTCGCGCGTAAGCTTTTTTAGCAAATCAGTGTTGCGATCCCTGTGATTTTGTATGTGTTTTGGAAACTCGGTTGCGAAATCCTTCCGACACCGAAGGTTTTTGGATAATTTCGGCATGCGCGCGCGGCGACGCGCGCGTGTGCACTTCGTCTCGTTTTTTGCAAGGGATTCGTGAACAAGTGCTATGTTAGAACAAAAAATGTCACCGCATAGTGTTTTTTTACAAGGGAACCTCAGGGGGGGGAACCCGGTTGGCCTGGGACCTTGTGATTTCATGTTTAGGATGGACATGTGGTCAGAATCATACGTGATTTACATAGGACGCGGGGGGAGTGATAACTCCGGGGGGGGGTAGAGTCTATTTTCTTTTTAGTCACTTGCCGAACTTGAAGTTGTCAACTCCACTGCTCGCGCAACCATCCCACCCACCCACCCGCAACTTGGTTTGCAAAACCCATCTGGGACCGAGCACAGCTATCGCTCCGGGGTCGTCTTGGAGCCCTCGGGGGGCGTCTCAAGAGCGCCCCAAGAAGGCCGGAGAAGCAAGACGGCCGATGACGACGACGACGACGACGACGGCGGCGACGACGACGACGCCGACGTCGACGACGACGAGGACGACGACGCCGACGCCGACGACGACGACGAAGACGACGACGACGTCGCCAACGAAGACGACGACGAGGGAGGAGGGAGGACGACGACGGCGACAACGACGACAACGACGACAACGAGGGAGGAGGGAGGAACGACGCGGACGGAAGAGGAAGGACGGCGACGCCGACGACGAACGACGAGGGAGGAGGGAAGACGACGACGAGACGACGACGACAACGACGACGACGACGACGGCGACGAAATAGGAGGGACGACGACGAGACGCCGACGACGGACGACGACGACGACGAGGGAGGAGGGAAGGACGACCACGGCGACAACGACGACGGAAACGACCACGACGCCAAAGAGGACGACGACGACGAACACGAGGAAAGACACAGGACGACGTAGGCGACGACGACGACGACGCGGGAGGAGGGAAGGACGGCGACGACGACGACGACGACGACGCCGCAAGAGCGCGCGCGCACGCTTTTGTTGAAAATCCGTGTTGCGAAACCTTGTGTTTTTGTAGGTTTTTTGGACGCGCGATTTTGAAATCCTTCCGAAACCGATGGGTTTTGAAGGATTTCGGCGAACGCGCGCGACGACGCGCGCGTCTGCACTTCGTCCCATTTTTGCAGAGGATTCTCGCGACGGCACACGCGCAAGGGCGTTCGACAGATTTCGACATGCGCGCGCGCGACGCCCGTTTGGTAGCATGTTGTGAAAATCTTGAAAAACCTATGGTTTTCTGAAGATTTCGCAAGAGCTCGCGCGTAAGCATTTCTAGCACATCAGTGGCGATAAACCATGTGCTTTTGTATGTTATGGAAACTCGATTGCGAAATCCTTCCGGCACCGAAGGTTTTTGAATAATTTCGGCATGCGCGCGCGGCGACGCGCGCGTGTGCACTTCGTCCAGTTTTTTGCAAGGGTTGCAAGGGATTCGTGAAAAAGTGTTATGTTAGAACTAAAAATGTCACCGCATAGTGTTTTTCACAAGGGAACCTCAGGGGGGGGAACCCGGTTGGCCTGGGACATTGAGATTTCATATTAAGGATGGACATGTGGTCTGAATCATATGTGATTTGCATACCCGAAAAGGGAAGCGATAACTCCGGGGGGGATAGAATCTACTCTCATTTTAACCACTTTGACCGTCTTGAAGCTGTCCTCTCCGCTGCTCGTGCAAACATCCCACCCTCCCACCCGCAACTTGGTCGCAAGTCATCTAAGACAAGACCGTGACGGTAGGTACCACATGGCACTTGGCCGCGACACCGACGCCGACGACGACCGCGACAACGACGACGACGGCACCGCCGACACCGACTACGACGACACCGACGACGTCTCCAACGACTTCGACGACGACAACGACGACGACGACGACACCGACGACGACGACGACGCCGACGACGACGGCGACGAAATATGAGGGACGACGACGAGACGCCGACGACGGACGACGACGACGAGGGAGGAGGAGGAAGGACGACCACGGCGACAACGACGACGGAAACGATCACGACGCCAAAGAGGAGGACGACGACGACGAACACGAGGAAAGACACAGGACGACGTAGGCGACGACGACGACGACGACGCGGGAGGAGGGAGGACGGCGACGACAACGACGACGACGACGACGACGACGCCGCAAGAGCGCGCGCGCACGCTTTTGTTGAAAATCCGTGTTGCGAAACCTTGTGTGTTTGTATGTTTTTTGGACGCGCGATTTTGAAATCCTTCCGAAACCGATGGGTTGTGAAGGATTTCGGCGTACGCGCGCGACGACGCGCGCGTCTGCACTTCGTCCCATTTTTTGCAAAGGATTCTCGCGACGACACACGCGCAAGGCAAGGGCGTTCGACAGATTTCGACATGCGCGCGCGCGACCCCCGTTTGGTAGCATGTTGTGAAAATCTTGAAAGACCTATGGTTTTCTGAAGATTTCGCAAGAGCTCGCGCGTAAGATTTTTTAGCAAATCAGTGTTACGAAACCCTGTGTTTTTGTATGTTTTTGGAGACTCGATTGCGATATCCTTCCGGCACCGAAGGTTTTTGAAGGATTTCGGCATGCGCGCGCGACGACGCGCGCGTGTGCACTTCGTCCTATTTTTTGCAAGGGATTCGCGAAAAAGTGTTATGTTAGAACAAAAAATGTCACCGCATAGTGTTTTTTTACAAAGGAACCTCAGGGGGGGGGAACCCGGTTGGCCTGGGACATTGTGATTTCACATTTCGGATGGACATGTGGTCAGAATCATATGTGATTTACATACCCGAAAGGGGGGGGCGATAACTCCGGGGGGGGGGGGCTAGAGTCTGTTCTCATTTTAGAAAGGAAAATAAATGAGAATAGAGGGGCGAGGGGGGGAGGAGGGCGCGCCTGCTAACTCGCATCCTTCTTCCTTTTCACCCCTCCTCCCCCCTACTCCTGCTCAGTCTGCTGCCTCCTCCTCCTCCTCCTCCTTCTCCTCCTCCTCCATCTCTGGAGAGAGGGGCGAGGAACGGCAGTGAGCAGGGCCGGATGATAATGATGCTGCTGCTGATGCTGCTGATGATGATGATGATGCTGATGATGCTGATGATGATGGTGATGATGATGATGATGATAATGATGATGCTGACGATGATGGTGATGGTGATGATGCTGATGATGATGATGATGGTGCAGGTGATGATGATGCTGATGATGATGGCGATGATGATGGCGATGGTGATGCTGCTGACGATGCTGACCATGCTGATGCTGATGATGATGCTGATGATGCTAATGATGATGATGATGCTGACGATGATGGTGATGGTGATGATGCTGCTGATGATGGTGCAAATGATGATAATGATGGCGATGATGATGATGGCGATGATGGTGGTGGAGGTGATGATGAGGATGATGATGCTGACGATGATGGTGGTGGTGTTGATGTTCATGCCGTTATTGTTGATGATGCCGATGATGATGCTGGTGATGTTGATGCTGATGATGATGAGACGGAGGGTCATGAGTATGATGATGATGATGATGATGATGATGATGATGATGATGATGATGATGTCGATGCTGATGATGATGATGATGATGTTGATGACTTTGGTGATGGTGCTGATGGTGGTGATGATTGTAGATGTTGGTGGTGATGATGATGATGGTGGTGGTGCTGATGATACTGCTGCTGCTGATGATGATGATTCGAACGATGCATCGGATGATGATGAAGATTATGATGATGATGCTGATGATGATGATGATAATGATGATGATGATGCTGATGATGATGGTGATGCTGGTGTTAATGACGATGATGCTGAACATGATGCTAATGATGATGGTGGTGACGATGACGATAACGATGCTGATCATGCTGATCATGATGATGGTGGTGATGCTGATGATGGTGATGCTGATGATGCTGACGATGCTGATGGTGATGATGATTTTTTTCCCTACCTAGGCTCTGCCTAGAAGGGTTCTTACTCTCTAGCTTAAAGGGGCCGGGCAGTGGAAAGCGCCCCCGGCGGTTCCCCCAGTCCCCGCCCCGCGGTTCCCCCAGTCCCCGCCCCCTGGGTTCACCCAGCTTAGCTTAGCTTAGCTTAGCTAAGCTTAGCTTGGCTTAGCTTAGCTTATCTCATCTTAGCTTAGCTTAGCTTAGCTTTGCCTAGCCTAGCTTAGCTAAGCGTAGCCTAGCTCATCTTAGCTTAGCTTAGCTTAGCTGAGCTTAGCTTGGCTTAGCTTAGTTTAGCATGACTTAGCTTAGCTTAGTTTAGTTTAGCTTAGCTTCGCCTAGCTTAGCGTAGCTTAGCTTAGCTTAACATACCTTAGCTTAGTTTAGCTTTGCTTAGCGCAGCGCAGCATAGCGCAGCGCAGCATGAGCGCAGCATAGCATAGCATAGCATCGCCAAGCATAGCATAGCATAGCATAGCACAGCATAGCTCTGCATAGCATCGCATAGCATATCATAGCATTGCATCGCATAGCATGACATAGCAGTGCTTAGCATAGCACAGCGCAGCATAGCATTGCATAGCACAGCACATCACAGCATATCATATCATAGCGCAACATAGCATAGTATAGCATAGCATAGCATGTCATAGCATAGCGCAGCACATAATGTCATACCATAGCCTAGCATAGCATAGCATAGCCCAGCATAGCATAGCATAGCATAGCGCAGGATAGCATAGCATAGCATAACACTACTACTACCGCTACTGCTACAACTGCGACGATGAGGAGAAAGAGGAGGACGGCGTTTACCGTTACTACTAATATTGCTCTCCTAGGGGCTCCAACTCCTAGGTAGGGTCGCTCTGGGATAATTTCTGATGGTGGCGATGATCGCTGTGACAATGATGATGATGCTGATGATGATGCTGCTGTTGATGATGCTGGCGATGACGATGACGGTGATGATGATGCTGAACAGGAATCGTAATAAGATGAAGATGCTGTTGATGAGGAGGATGAGGCCGAGGAAGAGGAGGCCGAGGAACAGTATGTGGATTGGATCGGGCACGTCGAACGAGAACCAATCAACAACAACAAACCATCAACCGACGTACTGTACCTAACGCAGCGGCCAGTCAAGCGCCACATGGGGGGCACAAAGACCGAAAGGCCACGAAGACTGCAAACCGATGACCCGAGGAGACCGAACAAGACCGACCGTCGGCAAAACGGGACCGAAGACCAAGCCCGTGCTGGCATGCTGGCGCGCAGCCCCCCCCCCCCGTCAGGCGCGACACGAGCGGGTCAGGCACAGAACGCCGTGTCAGGCCGACGCAGATCGGCGGACCACTCGGCGGGGCGACCATGGCCGAAGCCAGGGATGACACGTTTTAGGAGCCGAGCAGCATCAGAAGCGCTGAGGCCTCTCGTAAAGCCCTTGCCAGGTGAGAGGATGATGATGTGGCTGACGAAGCTGATCATGTTGATGATGCTGATGCTGATGCCGATGATGCCGATGCCGATGATGATGATGATGATGATGATGATGGTGATGATCTTGACGATGGCAACGACGATGAAGGTGATGATGATGCTGATGATGCTGATGACGATGGTGAGGCGGATGATGGTGACGATGATTATGCTGATGCTGATGATGCTGAGGATGATGCTGATGATGCTGCTGCTGATGATGAGTATGACGCGTCTGATCATGATGCTGACGACGATGATGTAGTCCATGGTGAGGATGGTGATGGTGATAATGATACTGATGATGGTAGTGTAGGTCATGATGGTAATAATAATGATGCTGATGAGGATGCTGCTGCTGATGGTGATGATGATGGTGAGTATGATGCTACTGGTGGTGATGCTGATCATGATGCTGATTATGATGATGCTGATGATGATGCTGTTGGTGATGATGATGGTGATGGTTATGTGGATGATGAGGAGGATGAGGAACATGACGATGATGACGACGACGACAACGACGACCTCGAGGAGGAGGAGGAGGAGGAGGGATGCTGATGATGCTGTTGACGAGGATGCTGACGATGATGATAACGATGATGACGCTGATGATGATGATGATGATGATGATGATACTGATGATGATGATGATGATGATGATGATGATGATGATGATGTCGATGATGATGATGCTGATGATGATGATGATGATGAGGATAATGATGATGATGATGATGATGATGATGATGATGATGATGATGATGATGACGATTACGATGATGAAAACGATCGCCCGCATGATGCTGATAATGTCGATGATGATGATTATGCTGCTGATGCTGATGATGATGCGGATGCTGATGGTGACGATGACGATGCTGATGATGATGCTGACGATGATGCTGATGCTGATGATGACGATGCTGATGATGAAGCTGATGATGGCGGTGGTGATGCTGATGATGCTGCTGATGATGCTGATGATGATGATGACGAGGATGATGATGATGATGATGATGATGATGATGATGATGATGATGCTGATGATGATGATGATGATGATGATGATGATGATGATGATGATGATGGTGGTGGTGGTGTGATGGTGGTGGTGGGGATGGGGAGGGGAGAGGGGAAGGGGGAGGGAGGAGAGGAGGAGAGGAAGAAGAAGGAAGATGGATGAGAAGGAGAAGGCGGGGAGGAGGAGGAGGAGGAGGAGGAGGAGGAAGAGGAGGGAGAGGAGGAGGAGGAGGGAGGAGGAGGAGAAGGGGGAGGAGGAGGGAGGAGGAGGAGGAGAAGCAGGAGGAGGATGAGGGGGAGGAAAATGAGAGAGAGGAGGAGGAGAGACGAGAGGAGGAGGAGGAGGAGGAGGAGGAGGAGGAGGAGGAGGAGGAGGAGGAGGAGGAGGAGGAGGAGGGAGGAGGAGGAGGAGGAGGAGGAGGAGGAAGAGGAAGCAGGAGGAGAACAGGGGAGAGGAGCACAAGGGGGTGGGGAGATGGGGCTCTGGGATGGAACATCGACAAGGGAGAGGGTGAGGGAAGTCTGGAGAGAGGCACGCGTGCGAGCCGAGAACCGACTCGGGTGAACTGGCTCGAAGGCACTTCGAAGCGCACCCGCAGCTGAAGCCGAAGCCAAAGCTGAAGAGCACAGAATGGGAAAGGGCCCATAACAGCACATCGCTGAGCGGTGCTGCAGCCTCCCCTGAGCGCAGCCCCCCCCCCCAAAAGCAGCAGCCATGCAAGGTGTCGTAGTTGCACCCTCAGGCCTTGCTGAATTCCTGGCGCGTTTCGGCAATGCCAATGCTGCCGCTACCCTGTCGTCAGGGCCACCGGCCTAGGTGACGGCGACAACGACAGTGGCCGTGTCCGACCTGGCGGCGTGCAGAGATGAACTGCGAGGAGTTCAACATCCTTTGAGCTGGACGGGGAAGCAACAGCGGCAGCAAGGAGGGAGACAAGACCTACGGGAATGGCAATACAATACGCCACAGACACGAGGAGGAGAAGGAGTGGTAGCACGGTTGAGGGCACCTCCTCCTCCTCCTCCTCCTCCTCCCTCGTCCTTCTCCACCAGGTCAATCCGATTTCAAGCCTTCTCCTCCTCCTCCTTCTCATTATCCTTCTCCTTCTCCGCCTCCTTCTCCTTCCCTCCCTGGGTCAATCCCTTTCTATCTCTCCCTCCCTCCCGTTTTCCCTCCTCATCTTTCTGCTGCTGCTGCTGCTTCTCCTCCTCCTTCTTCTCCTCGTCCTCATCCTCGTCCTCGTTGTCGTCGTCGTCGTCCTCCTCCTCCTCGTCCTCCTCCTCCTCCTCCTCCTCCTCCTCCCTCCCTCCCTCCCTCCCTCCCTCCCGCCTTCAATCCCTCCCTCCCTCCCTTCCTCCCTCCCTCCCTCCCTCACCCGCTGGCGTGCGCCTGCAGGTTCGGGAGCTCCACGGTCTCTTGCCTCTCGGGCCCCGCGGGGGAAGGGCCCCTGGCACCCCAATGCAGGACCCGCGGAGCAGAGATACGGCTGGAGGGGGCTGGAGGGGAAGAAAACGGGGACCATGACCAAGGCTGAACGCGGAAACGTCGTCGATGTTGGTCACTGTCGATCTTGGTCAGCGCCTTCTCGCGGAGCATCCTCGCGACTCGGCGACGGCCGACGCAGACCATGACCAAGATCGGCATGGACAAGATCCCGCGGCATCTTGGTCATGGTCCCCGTGCTTCTCTTCCCTCGAATTAGGTCGGGCACGTCCCCCCACAGGCGGATTTTGGGCGATACTCAAAACATGTTTAAACATGGTCAAAAATACAAGCAAAATCGTCCCCTGACTATTTCTTTACTATTTCTGAATATTCCTCCTGTAGAGGGATCGAATCGGATCGTTGGCGGCCCTGCCAGGAGAGCGGGAGCGCGCGTCTAGAAGAAAAACAACCACGTAAACAGAAACTTTTGGCGCTTCGCGCGGATTTCCTGGATCCGCGCCAGACCCCCTGCGCGCCAGGGGCGGCGCCAGAGGCGCCGCCAGGGGGGCCCAGGCGCGGATCTGAGAAATCCGCGCGGAGCGCGAACATTTTATGCTTATGTGGTTTTTTCTTCTTCGAGCTTTGCGGAGCGTCCGCAGGCGTGCACGCGTGCGGGCTGCAAGCGCGGTGGAGACACATGCGGTGCCGCCGCCGGGCAGTCGGGTCTCCCAGGAGGAGGGAGGGATGCGGAAAAGAGCAGAGAAGGGATGAGAGCGGATTGGGAGGAGGTGCATGAGGAGAGGGCGACGGCGGGGAGGCCGAGGAGAGACCAGAAGGAGCACGACGAGGCAGAGAAGGAGGAGCAGGAGGGGTACAACGAGAGCTAGCTGGACAGCGCACGTAGAGGACCGTGAGGGACGCAGAGTTGACGAGGAGGAAGGCAACGAGGAGCTCGAAAGGCACAAGGGGGGCGGAGGACGAGAAGGAGGAGGAGCCACGGGCTCACCCGCCTGGCATGCTGAGGGAGACCGACTGGGCAGGGCGAGGGCGAGGACGGTGCAAGGGCCGCGAGGCTGCGCGGGCGAGGCAGGAGCGAGCGGGGAGGAGAGAGAAGCACAGACGAGCGGGAGGCTCCGCTCCGACCACCACCCTGGCCCTCCTCCCCTCGCCTCCCGAGACGACTCGGTGGGTCCTCCGACCCGCCCGCCTCCCTCGATGGGGCAGATCGGCGCGTGCACCGATCCGTCTGGACTGGGGCGAAGGGGAGATCGGAATGGTGTGCGGAACGGGTGTCCCGAGGAGGAGGAGGAGGAGGAGGAGGAGGAGGAGGAGGAGGAGGAGGAAGAGGGGAGCAGGAGGAGGAGGAGGAGGAGGAGGAGGAGGGAGGAGGAGGGAGGAGGAGGAGGAGGAGGAGGAGGAGGAGGAGGAGGAGGAGGAGGAAAGGAGGAGGGGAGAGAGAGGAGGAGGAGGAGGAGGATAATGTGCTCCTCACCTGGCCAGCCAATGGCCATAACGCCTCCCCTCCCTCCCAGAAGCCATCCAGAACTTCCCGAACACTTCCGAAGATTGTCCACAAATCCGCCGACCCCCGCTTGCCGGGGGTGCAAAGGCGTGTGCGATGATTGGCTGCCCGTCCCCCTGTCCCACTCCCCTGCCTGGGGTACGAAATCGCATTGGAGGGGGCGGCCCGGGGGCAGGTGGAGGCCAGACCTCGTAGACGCAGCCCCGGGGCCCCCGGAGCCTCCAAATCTGCACTCCGTGGCCTCCAAGATGCACGAGGTGCCATTTGAGCTGGCTGAAGCCGGGCCCAGACGCGCCGGGGAATCTTCGAAAACAGGCAAGATGGCTCCGAGACGGCCCAAGAAGCTTCGGAGACGCCCCAAGAGGGCTCCAAAAGGACCCCTGGCGCGGGAACAGGGGGCGGCGCGTCCGCCCCCCCCGCGGCGCTGGCAGCGCCCCGGGGCGGGCAGGACGAGGCAGCAGGCCAGAGCGCCAGGCGAGCAGGGCAGACCACCCTACACCCTGCGAAATGCTTAAGAAATCATGGGTTAAGAAATTCATAGTCTCAGTACTTGAATAAAAACCCAAAATTTCCATTCAAACATTAGGATTTACATTGAAACATTAAGAATAATCGAGACTCTGGCCGAAAATGCAAGTTTTCTTAAGCATCGCCTAAGGTGTAATGCCCAGTCTTGATGTGCTTCGGACGTGCACCCCCCGAAGCCAGAGAAATCCGCCCGCCCGCCAAGCCGAGGTGCGTGTGAGATTGAAGTGCGAGAGCTCCTTGCAAAGCTGCAGCCCCCTCTTCCCCCCCCCCCCAGAGGCCCCCGCTATTCCGCCACCAGGCTGCGGAACATACCCTTTTCCAGTCCCAAGACGGCTTCCGGACGCCGTCCAAAACGAGCTCGAATGTCAGACCGTTTCTACCAACCTTTCAGACCGCAGTTTTGCTTTATGTTTGCCCCTTTCGGGGCTTCGTCGTGACCTCCCAAATCGACTCCCAGGCTCATCAAGAACGCCTCTTGGGCCCAACCTCGCCCACAAACTGGAAACTTCAAACGTAGAGCAACAACCATATGCTTTTTGTTTAAGATGTTACTTCGCCGGGGTCGCCTGGACGCCACTTGTGGCTGACTTTCGGTGTCGTCTGGGATATTTTCAGCATGCAAATTTCGACGCCATTTTTGAATGTGATCTGGGATCCATGTTGGATGTTATGGACACACCTGGATCCCCAAACGACACCCAAACAGACCCAGACCCTGGCGCAGCTTCAGTGCAAGTTCGGACGTGGTCGGGGCCATCGCGGGGGTCCTCGCGCTTGGGCAGTCCAGCGGCCCGCCTGGGCCGCCTCGGGCCCATCTTGGCCCCTCTTCGAACCCTTTTCGGCCCTTGTAGGCGGGTGTTGGGCTGTCTCCAGGCCGTCGTGGTGCGGTGTTATGGCTAATTCGGGGCTCCTGCTGTGGATAAGGAGCAAATGTCCAGAGAGCCAGCGTCCATAATCAGCATCAAATGTCCAGAGAGCCAGCAATTACCCGTTGGTAATGGTGACGGGCATCGATCAGCCACACGGAATAACTGAGCCCACTTGGCGATGCGATGGAGAAGAAATGGACTACATGAGAAATACAAGATATACACCTGCGGGAGGGCCTTCCCCGTTTTCCGAATATCTCTTTCCACCCCGTCGTGGGGCCGCCTTCGCCGCCTCTGGGCGAGAACTGGAATGGGCGGACGGTGAGCGCAAAGCGTCTGGGATCAACGACGACCTCCGAGTACCTGGTTATCGTGTTCTACGTCGCCGAACTTCGCGCACCGCGCTTCGCGACGCGCGACGAGCGGTGATCTTCGCGCCCCCACGCCCTCGCGCTGCCCCCCCCGGATGGGGGCAGCTCTTCAACCCAAAGCGCGATGTGCGGAGCGTGATTATCTTCGCACCCCTGGAAATGACCCAGAATACGTCGTCGTCGTTCTCCCCTTCCTCCCCCTCCCACCCCTTCCCTCTCCTCCTCCTCCTGCTCCTCCTCCTCCTCCTCCTCTCCCAATCCTTCCGGCTCCACCTCCACCTCCTTCTTCCCCTTCCTCTTCCACTTCCTTCTCCCCTCCTCTTTCCCTTCCCTCCCCTTCACCCTCCCCTTCATTTTTTTTTTTTTTTTTTTTTGTTTTTCTCTCTCTCTCTCTCTCATTTCCGACCCTCCCGTGAGAGTCCTCACATCCTCCTCTTCGTCTTGCTCTTGTGCTGCTCCGTGCTCGCGCCTCGCCGCCATTTTTGTCCAGGCTTTCTGGGGTGAGACGGGCCCAAGGTGTGCTCACAGCCCGCTCTCACGGCACCTCGATATCACGATATCGACCAGACGCCAGCGATATCTCTGTTGGAAGAAAGGTGGGTTTCGCAGAACGGGACTCTCTCACATCTTGTGTCTAGCCGGCTTGGACTTCCCGAGCAACGGAGGCGCAAGGATCACGCACCAGTTCCTGGATCGCGCTCGTATCGTCCCGAGACGCAGCAGCACTCCTCTCCCCACTACCTCTCCGAGATGCCTCCGACGTTCCTGACAGTGATTAGTGTATACGAGATCTACACCCTCGTGAAGAACTTCAACCAGCGTCCAGAACGATGGCTACAGGCAGTGACACAGACATCGGTGCCCTACTACCAAATCTTCGGACCGCCGCTCTGGGACATGGAGATGGCCTGGAGGAAGTTCCAGGCGGAGATCGAAGCTCAGGACGCGCAGACGGAGAGATGGCTCCTCTCGGCCGCGAGCATCAGGATGCTAGCGGGACGCTCGGCGGAATCAGAGGACGACACCAGCAGCAGCGTGGACAGCTACAACAGCATTGGCTGGATCAACACCCCGAGGTGGGGCCCATGGTATGTGCCGAGGAGGAGGAACTGGAGCTCAATCGACTCCTGATTCCTCTACCACGTGATCAGCCTCGTGCCCTTGAACAGGCACGAGCCTTTCTTATGCATGTTCTTCGCAGGAATTCAGGCCTTACCCGAGGTGAAGTTGGTGGTGCGATTCGTTCGTGGCTTTGGGCACGCCGTACACACCGACACTTTCGTGCACATCTCTCAACAGTCTTCGCGCTCTTGACCGAGTTCATAAGCTCGCAACCGTCAAGCACGAGGGCCTTTCGAGGCCCTGCGTTCCGGAGCACCGTGGGCGTGGTGCTGCTGATGTCAGGCCTGGTGCGACTGCAATTCGAGATCCGATCTGCGTCCCCGTCGAGGTGGGCTCGACGAGTGCTCCGTCTCCTCCCTCCCGAGTGGCCTCGAGGTGTTCAAGATTGGTCGGAGCCCGTGGTAGTTCTCGCTTTCAAGAGCATGCTAGGCCTCTCGACGGACCCCCACAAGGCCATCGTCTACATCTTAGGCTCGCACTCCTCCGTCTACGTAGGCAAGGCGATTCTGAGGTCGGGCGTTCTCTCGGGAGTCTTGGGGCGCATCCAGGAGCACATGAGGGGCCTGATGTTCCCCCGAGTTCGACCAAGTAATCGACCTCGATATCGAGAACTTCGGAGGAGTCCGGGGTCTTTGTTCTTCATCCCGTTCCTCTGGGTCCCCACGGAGGCAGCGAGCTTTCACTTCGAGGCGTTAGCGATACGACGTTTTAGACCGAACAACAACCGAGCGGACGAGCGTGAAACGGAACTCATGAGCCAAAGACGTGGCCTCGGGACCCTCTACTCAGCCCCCAAGAAGAATACGCCCCGTAGACGCCCACCATCCTGGAGACGACGCCCTCCCCGACGTGTTCCCCCACCCGCCTGGTTATCAGCTACCACAGCAGTATCAGAACTACTAGCGGTTCAGGTTCGGGGCCCTCTTGCTCACTTCCCAGGTGCGTTATCGGAGTCGGCGCCGTTTGGCGAATTGTATGTTCTGCAGATCCGTGAGCACTTTCATCTTACCCAACAGGAGGAACAGCTTTGGCTACTCGAACCCTCCCGTCTGGGACTGCTCTTAGCTTACTTATCTGGAAAATGGAAGCCCCTCCCTTTCTGTAGATATATCTCGCGTGCAGAACAAGGTGCCATATATTTCAAAGCGGCGAGTTTGCGTCATCTCTTTCTTCAAGAATTTACGAGACAGCGCATGGCACGGCTTCACATCGATCGACATTCACGCACGCTGAATCTCCCAGCTGCAAAATGCCATGTGCTCCGTCTTCCGCATGAGTTCAAGATGTGTGAGTACCGGTGCATTGCCCGTGGTGCCATCAGGCACATGACCAACAGCATGAAGTCTGCCCCAGCCAGATTGTGGTATCAGAGACCTGCTCGTGTCGCGTTGAAGGGCCAACGGATCTGGAAGGATCAGGTTTCTGCTAGCAGGTTCTGTGCCGAGTCCAAGCCAGAGTGCCTCCCCGCCCCTATCTCCGACTCCCAATCTGTTTCAGGTCCCCTCTCTCTTCGAGCTCTTCCAGGACGTTGGCGACTGCCAGTTTGGCAGGCTCCCAAAATCTCGGCGAGGGCTGCTGAGGCGGCTCTACCTGAGTGGACACAGGCTGCACGCTTGGGCCCCCGTCAGATCCGCAAGGGCCTCGACCACATCACAAAAAGGTTCTCGTCCACGGCGGGCCCCCATCAGGACCCACGAGGCTCCCCACCGGGCAAATTGGCAGGACTTGGAGGCGACCCTCCAGACCTCGGTGGCCCAAGCGGACGGCAAGATTATCATTGCCGATGACAAGCAAGGTGATAAGGCCTGGAGGGCTGACGGCCCTGATGTTGTTCGCTGGCTCCACCAAACTGCTGAACTAGATGATGACTGGACTGTTAGATATGATCTATCTAGATATGATGCAGCTGTTTGGCTTTGGACTCGTGCTTACCAAGGCTTACCTACTTGGCTACGTAAAGGAAATCTGATGCCTAGACCCTCCCAGACGACGACACCCCCGTACGTTTTCCCGACGGTAAAGAGTAAGTGCTTCCTGGATGATGGTACTAGGGGTTGCTCGAAACCTGGGCATAGCTGTATGCGTAGAATTGTAAATTCGGCTGACGCTCCTGGGACTGAAGGCTTCAGATAGATTGGACGTGCCTCACGCCACCTGCTGCAGGCAAGTGGACTTTCGTCAGAGGTGTTCAATATGAACCACGCAGCTCGCGAGGTGCGTGCCATAGTTTCCGAACTCGAGCCGCCAGCGAACGACGCCTGCCTCAGGTGCGGTTGTGTGCTCAAAAACGTGACCACCGTCGTCGCTGATGCTGATCAGGCGTATGAGCAGTGTGGAGCAGGCCTCATTGCTGAAGCCTGGCGGGACGTTTCAGCTGCAGTGATCCATCAGCTTGGCACCGATGCAGCTCTCGTCAAACGAGGCAAGGAGGTGAAGACACGCACGTTCACTTCGGGCACGCCTCCCACGTATTTTAAGATCTCGACCTCGGACATTGGTCGCACCCTCCTCGCCTACCGCTGGCTTTCGCTCGTTACGATTGGTGGCATAGTATACGAACTCCGAGGTCTCCCGATAGGTGGTGTTCTCTCTGGTGTAGCCCTCTCTATACTTCTGGCTTGGTATGGGATGCGGGCCCAACGCAGGCCTGAGCAGTTTGTGAAGTCAGGTTTTACTTTATCGACTTCTTCGTCCTCTATCGAAGTTCGTCAACGGCGTTATGCGGATGATATGCTAGGAGTTAGCAGATCGTATTGCAGAACATGTGTTTTTGACTATCTCACGTTGGTGTATAAGGTGAAGCTGTCTCCAGCTCGAGGACCCCGAAGCCCCCTGCGTATGGCTGGACTTGGAACTGTGGCCTCAACAAGGCTCCTGCTGGATCGCCCCCAAGAACGACAACAAGCTCTGGCTCATTGCCCGTGATCCTGGACCCCGTCCAAAACCTGGCATCCTTCCCTGGCCAGGCACTACACCCAGGGGCTTTGGGACGGTTGTTGCCCTGTACTCAGGACGCCTGGCCCGTGCCCAACACTTGTCCCTTACCATCCCTGTGACGCTGGCCTGGATCTTGGAGTTGACCCTGGAGCTCATCTTCTTGGGGTGCCCCGCGGGCCTCATCCAGACAGCCCTACATCGTTGCCCCTGGTCCATGGCTACCCAGAAAGCTCGAGCAGTAACACGTCAGTGGCACACGTTCTTTCTTCCTCTCCACTTCCTCTCCAAGGCATGGGTGGTGACGGCCGTGGCGGTGAGCGCCGTCAACATTGGCGACGCTACGATGCTGATCGTGACCGTCGGGACGGTGGTCGAGTCGACTGGCAGTCCGAGCGGGGCCAGTGGCCACGTCGTGAAGGTGATCGAGGTAATGGATATGACCGTCGCGATTGGGATCGTCGCGGTGATAACTACGACCGTGATAGAGATCGTGACCGTGATCGGGACCGCCGCCGTTCTCCCGACCGCCGTGGGGATGGGCGCGACGATCGTGATGGCGACCGAGCCCGCCGTGCTGGTGGGGGCGGTCGCTCCCGCTCCCCGTCGGCGCAGGAGAAGGAGCTCCAGAAGATGCGTGCTGCCCTTGCTGAGCGTGATCCAGAGTACTGTGCGTTCATCAAGGACAAGAAGGACAGGGCAGAGGGGATGCAGCTGAGGCGCCAGGGCGAGTACATGGCAGCAGCGATGAAGTCGGCCTTCGGCGATCGCCTCTCCAAGCTTGAGGCCCAGAAGGAGACGAAGGAGACCAAGGTGACGGATGAGGCGGGCCGCGGCTGCTCGCCGACTCCAGTTGCGGGCCCTGCTGGCTCCCAGGACGTCATGAGCAGAGCGGAGGTGGTCTGGCTCCAGTCGATCATCGGCAAGAAGAAGACGCTCCCGTCGAAGCTCACGTGGGCCCAGGCGGCGTCAAGGCTTGAGGAGGCCATGCGTGATAAGGCGTCGGTCGGACAGGTCAACAAGTGCATCAAGTCGCACTTCCCTCGCAAAGCAGTTCCAAGCTCCAAGGAGAAGCGCATCTCGCAGGTGCTGCACATCATAGATGGGCCAGCGCTCTGAATCAACTCGAATGCGACAGATGCTGACACAAAATTTGGGTTGCAGCTAGACGCGCACGATGACGAGTTGTGCGATGGAGGCTTTCCTATGCATCAATTCCTTGGTTCGTTCATCGCAGGCTTCATGCTCGCGGTAATGTTATGGATCACGTTCCCAGTGGATGACTGGCGGGTATCACAAGTGTTGAAAACCTACGTGACTCTCAACTGGACCCACACCCGCGAGGTTTCCTATGTCCAGGAATTGCTCAACTCGTTTCAGCTCCCGTTCACCCTGGCCTACAGTCGTGAGCAGGCTGCCGTGCAGCACATGGTGTCAGGCGTGATGGGCGCCTCCATCCCGCTCGTCGTCGGGTGCCTGCAAGGTTGTCCTCCTAGCCTCCCCTGCCTCACCTACTTCTCACAAGGACGTAAACAGATGAATAGGACCATCCGTGATTCGCCAGCCTACGAGGCTCAACTTGTAGATTAGCGTTGATATGTATGGCCTCCCAGGTGATTATTTCCTCCCTACCTCCCTCCTTCCTCTTTAGCATCCTACTCATCCCTCCCCTCCCCCAACCCTGTGGGACCTCACAGGCCTTGGGAGCCCAATGCAGCCTGAGTCCAGAATGCGCCCAGCTGTCAGCACCGTCCGCTCCGTCCCTGCCCCCTCTGCCCCAGGATGCCCGATTGATCAGGCTTGTGTGTTCGCCCTGTGCTGTCGCTGGATGGCTGACCAGTGCGTTCCCACCGTCCCATGCCCTTCCTGTTACTCCCACCGTGGCACCTTTCCTTCACCATTTCTATGATTGCAATCGGTTTGACACTGCCCAATGACTCGAGGTCCCTGTCCATCCGTGGGTGCGAGTACCACGCGTGGTACCGCGGGAAGTGATGGGCACCTCTCTCTCTCTCTCTCTTTCTCGCTCTCTCTCCCCTTCCCCTGACTTTGACGATGATGCCGAGACGTGACCAGGACCCTCTCCTCCTCTTCCCCCTGGCCGAGTGGCCAGCTGAGCGACATCATCCACGATGGCTGCAACTTCGAGCAGGCCTTTGGCCCGCGCGTCGAGATCCAGACTCTGGGATCTCTCTCTCTCTCTCTCTTTCTCTCATTTCCGACCCACCCTTGAGAGTCCTCACATCCTCCTCTTCATCTTGCTCTTGTGCTGCTCCGTGCTCGCGCCTCGCCGCCATTTTTGTCCAGGCTTTCTGGGGTGAGACGGGTCCAAGGTGTGCTCGCAGCCCGCTCTCACGGCACCTCGATATCACGATATCTCACTCTTACCTCATTCCTCCTTACTCCTCCGCCTCGCTCCTCCTCATTCGTCCTCGCTCCCCCCTCACTCCTCCTCCTCCTCCTCCTCCTCCTCCTCCTCCTCCTCCTCCTCCTCCTCACTCCTCCATCATTCCTCCTCACTCCTCCTCACTCTTCCTCACTCCTCTCAACTCCTTCCCCCCTCTTCCTAATTCTTCCGTGATTGCCCTCCTCCTCGTTGTTCTTCCCCTTCCTCCCTCCCTCCTCGACCCTCCCTCCTCGCGCGTGGCCGCTCCTCGACCCTCCCTCCTCCCTCCCCCCTCCCTTCCTTCCCCTCCCTCCCTTCCCCTCCCTCCCTTGCCTGCCCGCCTGCCCTGGCCATGCCCACGGGGGCGGACGCCGCCTGGCCGCGGCTCCGCGGCTTCGGCAAGGCCCCCCCAGCGCCTGCGCGGGCGGGCGGCGGCCGGGGAGGAGTGAGTGGGGGCGGGCAGGGAGGGAGGGAGGGAGGGAGGGAGGGAGGGAGGGAGGGAGGGATGAGGAGTATGAGGAGGGTGAGGAGGAAGAGGAGGACGAGGACGAGGAGGAGGACGAGGATGAGGATGAGGATGAGGATGAAGATGAGGATGAGGACAGGGATGAGGATGAGGATGATGATGATGCTGATGATGCTGATGATGATGATGATGATGATGATGATGATGGTGATGATGATGATGATGATGATGATGATGATGATGATGATGAGGAAGGATGATGAGGAGGAAACACACCGCCCCCCTCCAGGCTCAAGCCACTCTGGCTCAAGCCGTTCTGGTTCGAGAAGCCAGGCAGGGGGCCCGTACACACCGCAACCTGGGGCTAGCAACCTGGGCCTAGCAACAACTTCCGTTTCCCTATTCCCTGCCAGCAGTGTTATGGCTCCAGAGGAACAGAGGCACATCTAGCTGGGGTAGCCGTGGCAAGCTGGAAGTGTATGTAATGATGACGATGACGATGACGATGATGATGATGACGACGACGACAATGATGATGACGATGATGATGATGCTGATGCTGATGCTGATGATGATGATGATGATGATGATGATGCAGATGAGGTTGATGATGCTGATGCTGATGCTGATGCTGATGCTGCTGCTGCTGCTGCTGATGATGATGATGATGGCGATGACGATGCTAATTATGATTATGATGATGCTGCTGGTGTTGATAAACATAATGATGATGATGATGATGATGATGATGCTGATGATGATGATGATGATGATGATGATGCTGATGAAGAAGTGGTGATGATGCTAATGATGATGATGCTGCTGATGATGCTGCTGATGATGACGATGATGATGATGATGATGATGATGATGATGATGATGATGATGATGACAGGAGTAGGAGGATGAGGAGGAGGCGCAAAGGGAGGAGCACGACGAGGCCAGCGCCCCTTCCTCCTCTGCCCCCGCTCCGCCCCCTCCTTCTATGGCACGTTGCTGCCCTGACGGCGCGGGCCTTCTCTGGTCCCTCGGCCCCCGTGCAAGCGCCGCTCGACCTCGAGCGACACCCCTCACTTTTTCCGAGGCCCCCGGAGGCAGCCGTGGGGGCTTCGATA
>CAUYUJ010000248.1:297824-307824 GCA_963575745.1 Prorocentrum cordatum | reverse complement strand
CGCACCGGACTCCCCCCAGTCCAGCTCGAGTAGCCACGTTGTGAACATCCTATGGAGCCCAAACGACCAACACTATAAAGTCAAGCGCGACGTTAAGAGAGGAGGCCCTGTAGGAGGAAGGAACACGACAAAAAGGGGGAGGAAAGGAGGCGGAAGAAATACTGGACGCTTCAACCCAGAAGCATTCGTAGTTTAAATGAGCCTGTATTGGATAATATTTCTGCTGGGCTCCCTGCGGAGCATGTGGACGGCCGAAATCCGCAGTGGCGAGCAGACCGCGCCAACGAGCACCCCAGGTTTGCGCCCTGGCGCCGACATGGGCCAACAGACCGAAACGAGCGCGTTCCACCACTACTCGCAAAGAAACTTCTCGCAAATGGCCTGGATCCGCCGCGGGGGATCTACGACATATTACATCGAAACAGGCATGTTTTTATATATATATATATATATATATATATGTAATATTTTTTCGGGCGTTTGCGAGCAGGCATTCTGCGAGTAGTGGAACGCGCTCGGTGAAAACCCTCGGGGGCGGCCTCCCACCTAGCAACCCCGAACCCACGCCCCAGCACCGCCGCTTGCTGGGCAGCAGAGCAGCAACGCAACACTTGACGTAACTTCACACCATGCACCGTGCAACGTTTCAAAGAAGAGCTAAGTGTGCGCAAGCGTGCAACGTGTGCCACAAACAAAAGACGCGCGCAATAGTGCGTGTGTACAAACGCGGAGGGGGGAGGAGACGGGAAGAAAGGGGGATGAAATGGCATCTGCTACCGCGCATGTGAATCCGGCAGGCGTCGCTACGCCTACCGTTTGTGTGCGCCGTACGTCGACCCGGGCAATCGCCTGGGCTTTGCCGCCGTTCTTGTCCTAGAGGTGCCCCCCCCCCCCCCCCCCACGGTGGCCCCAAACCACCAGTGAAGCAGGGGGCCGCCACTCAGCAGGGGGGGTGAGGAGAAGAGGAAGAAACACCAGGACGCCGAGAGAGGGGAAGACGAAGGCAAAGGAGAAAAGAGCGGGAGCAGAGAGGAGCAGAGGGCAGAGGGGAGAGAGGAGAGAGGGGGGCGAGACGGAGGGGAGAGGAGGAGAGGGCGGAGAGGAGGGAGGAGACAGGAAAGAAACAAGGAACGGTCCCGAGCCCCCACAAGGCGCGAGGCCCCCAGGGGTGAGCACCCGAGCGCAAGACATGCGCCCGAGCGTGGAGCACACACCCCAGTGTGAAACGCCCGACGGCATCCATCCGCTTAGTGGAAAAAAATGCGGAAACGCCCTCGGCCACGCGGCCAGGACAACGAAAAGGCCACCCGTGACAATTATTGCCCGGGCGCCGGGCCGGAAATGGGACCCAAGACCGGTTTTTTCCTTCGGCGCCGTGCCGCAACGCGGAGGGGGAGAGGAGGAGAGGGGAGGCCAAGGCGAGGCGAGGAAGGAAGGAGGCGAGGGCGATTGGAAGTGGCGCCGGTCACGTCACGGCCTCTGCGCCAGGACACTACGATTAGGTCGGGCCTGTCTCCCTACAGAAGGAGTTTGGACGAAAAATAAAAAATCGGAGGTGAAGGGGTGAGATCGAAGTGGAACGGAGAGCCCCCCTACCGGGAAATCGATTTCGGTTTCGTGTTCGTGCGTGCCGTGCGTGCGGGCGAGGCGAAGCTGCGTGGGCGGGCGAGAGGAAAGTCTCCTGTGGCTGAGGCGCGGCCGGACCAAATGTCTCCCTTCCGGGCGGCCGGGGGCCCGCGGTGCCCCGCCGGTGTCCCGCTGGTGTCCCCTGTGGCTGAGACGCGGCCGGACCAAATGTCTCCCTTCCGGGCGGCCGGGGCCCCGCGGTCCCGCCGGTGTCCCGCCGGTGTCCCGCTGGTGTCCCGATGATGATAACGTTGATGATGATGATGATGGTGATGATGATGATGACAGTGATGATGGTGATGGTGATGATCATGGTGTCCCGATGATGTTGATGGGAAGGATGCTGATAATGGTGATGTTGCTGATGATGATGGTGATGGTCATGGTGTCCCAGTGATGATGATGATATGATGATGATGTTGCTGATATCGATGATGCTGACGGTGTCCCGATGATGATGGTGATCATGATGAGTATGTTGATGATGATGTTGACGATGCTGGTGCCCCTATGATGATGATGCTTATGGTGATGACGATGCTGTTGATGATGATGATGAGATGACGATGCAGATGATGATGATGATGATGATGATTGTGCTCCGACGATGATGTTGATAATGATGGTGATGATGCTGATTATGCTGTCCTGGTGATGATGATGATTATGATGGTGATGATGCTGGTGATGACGATGATGCCCCCCCGATTGTGATAATGATGATGATGATATGCTCGATGATGATGTTGCTGTTGATGATGATGATGGTGCCCCGATGGATGATGATGGTGATGATGTTAACGATGATGATGAAATGATTATGATTGTGTCCCGATGATGATGATGATGATCATGATGGTGATGTTGTTGTCGATGACGATGATGACGTTGATTGTGAGATCGATTGTGATATCGGTAGTGAGATCGATCGTGAGGCCGAATGCGAGATCGATTGTGATGACGATTGTGAGATCGATAGTCAGGTCCCTTGTGAGATCGAGCGAGTGATATAGATCGAGTGAGATCGATCGAGCGAGACCGATAGTGAGATCGATAGTGAGACCGATAGTGAGACCGATTGAGTGAGACGTTGGTTCCCCCCCCCGAACCTCCTTATCACCCGAAGGGTGGTCGTATAGGTAGTTCAAAGATATTCAAAAATGCCCCCCCCCTCAAAAAAAAGGTTGAAACATCGTCCCCTGATTTTTTTGACTGTTTAAAAATTTCCCTCCTGTAGAGGGACAGGCCCGACTTAACACTGGCAAGAGGCAGCGGGTCCCTGGCTCAAGCAAATCTTGGCCGCACCCTGCGTCTCCGGCGGTCCTGCAACCAGTGGCGAAGACGGCGGACGCGCGCTGTGCCGACTTGTCCCGGTCGGATGGCGGTCCGCGGAGCGTCTGCCGCCCATCGCTGCCGCAGGATCGCGGTCGCGCGCGGGTGGCCCTTGACGCCCTCCTTGACGGCCTGCGCCAGCGCCTGGAGTCTGTCTTCCTCCGTGCGGAGAATTCCGCGGCTGGCGTGCCGCAGCGCGATGGTGACCAAATAGACGGCGCAGATGCACCGGGTCACGCAGGCCAGATCCACCTCGGACTATACATACATACATACATGCATACATGCATACATACGTACAGACATACATGTGTTTATACATACATTCATACAGACATGCATGCACACATCTATGCGCACATACATACATACCTGCCTACCTACCTACATACCTGATCACTCCCGGCACACTCTTGTGAAACCGATCGCGCAAGAAAAACAACGACAACATAAACCTAGTCTTCAAGGGTAACCACCCCTTGGAAATAACAACGACATCTCGGTTCAACCGGTAACCCCCCCGCTCACGAAATGTGACAACGGCCGAAACTCGATTGACTAACCGCACGGTCGATTTCGACCAAAAGCTCAAAACAATGAACAAACCGAACAATCACAATCGACAAAACGTAAACCCAGAAACGGAAATCATAAACATGAATTTGCGATGCAGGGGCAATCTGCTCAAAAGCAATCACAAACGTAGTCTGGAAACTAACATGTCGAGTTCAGATCCACTCTGCTTTAGTTTCACCGCGCGCGAACATTAATGGTTTCAAACACGCTCCTTTCGCGCAACCGCCGTCGTCGTGCAACCACCGAGTAAAATTCGACAGCGCTGGGCTGCCCTGAAGGGTTGAACGGTGCCCGCCAACAATAATCAACAACGAAATCTTGGATCCGACGGTCACCCCAGTCCAGCAGCGACTGCCAGGACTGATCCGACTTGCCTGCATACATACGTACATACATACATACAGACAGACATACATACATACATGCATGCATGCATACATACATACATACATACACACGCCCATACGTACATACATGCATACATAAATACATACATACATACCTATACGACCACCCTTCGGGTGATAAGGATGTGATGGGGGGGAGGGACCAACGTCGCACTCGATCGATCTCACTACCGATCTCAGTATCGATCTCACTATCGATCTCACGATCGATCCCACATTCGGTCTCACTATCGATCTTGTTATCGATATCGCAATCGATCTCACAATCGATCTAACTATCGATCTCATTATCGACCTCACTATCGATCTCATTATCGATATCACATTCGGTCTCGCTATCGATCTCACTATCGATATCACACTCGATCTTACATTCGGTCTCAGTATCGATCTCACGATCGGAATTAGTATCGATCCCATTATCGATATCACATTCGGTTCCACTACCGATCGCAGTATCGATCTCATAATCGATCTCACAATCGATGTCACATTCGGTCTGACTATCGATCTCACTATCGAACTCACTATCGATCGCATTATCGATCTCACATTCGGTTTTACTATCGACCTCACCATCGGTATCAAAATCGGTCTCGCAATCGATCTCACATTCGGTCTCACTGACGATTTCACTATCGAACTCACTGTCGATCTCATTATCGATCGCAATCGATCGATCTCACAATCGACATGACGATCGATCTCACAATCGATCTCACTAACGATCTCACAATCGATCTCACATTCGGTTTCACTATCGATCTCACTATCGATATCACTACCGATCTCACACTCGATCTCACATTCGGTCTCACTATCAATCTCACTATCGGTATCAGTATCGATCCACTATCGAACTCACTGTCGATATCACAATCGATATAACTATCGATCCCACTATCGATCGCACGATTGATCTCACGATCGATCTCACATTCGGTCTCACTACCGATCTCACTATCGATATCACTATCGATATCACAATCGGTCTCACTATCGATCTCACTATCGATCTCACGATCGATTTCACTATCGATCTCACGATTGATCTCACGAATGATCGATCTCACGACGGGACACCGACGGGACACCAGTGGGACACCAGCGGGACACCAGCGGGACACCGGCGGGACACCGGCGGGACACCGCGGCCCCCCGGCCGCCCAGAAGGGAGACATTTGGTCCGGCCGCGCCTCAGCCACACGGGACACCAACGGGACACCGGCGGGACACCGCGGGGCCCCGGCCGCCCGGAAGGGAGACATTTGGTCCGGCCGCGCCTCAGCCACAGGAGACTTTCTCTCGCCCGCCCACGCAGCTTCGCCTCGCCCGCACGCACGGCACGCACGAACACGAAACCGAAATCGATTTCCCGGTAGGGGGGCTCTCCGTTCCACTTCGATCTCACCCCCTCATACCTCCGCATACATACATACATTCAGACTCACACATACATACATACATACACATACATACATATACATACATACATAATACATGCATACACTACATACATGCATATCATGCATACATCATACATGCATACTGCATGATGCATACATGCATACATGCATACAATACATCGAGAGAGCGCGCGGCGGAACCTCAAAGGGGGGTCCCCCCCTTAGCTACCCCCCACCAACATTAGTCCCCCCCCTGCTTGCAGCTATCCCCCCCCCGTCTTGTCGCCCCCTGGACGCTACCCCCCTCCTCCCCCATTTTTGCCGCTCCGAGAGCTCCCCCCCCCTCCCCCCCATTCCAAAGGGGAGGGTGGGCTTTAGCTACCCCTCCCCCCCCCTGGACCCCTGCTGGAAGCTCCCCCCCCTCCCCCCTTTTTTGGCCCCCGCCCTTGGAGCTACCCCCCCCTCCCCCCCTTTTGCCGCTCCGGAAGCTCCCCCCCCTCCCCCACTTTCCAAAGGGGGGAGAACTTAGCTACCCCCCCGCCCTTTGAACCCCCCCTGCTGGAAGCTACCACCACTCCCTTGAACTCCCTCTGCCGGACGATCCTCCCCGTCGCCGTCGTCGTTGCCGTCGCCGTCGCTCGACGTTTTCGTGCGACGCCGTCGTCGTCCTCGTCGTCGTTGTCGACGCCGTAGCCGTCATTGTCGCCGTCTTCGCATGACTTCGTCGTGGTCGTCACGACGAGGACGAGGTCATGCGAAGACGGCGACGGACGACGGACGACGGACAACGCGCGACCGACGACCGACGACGACGACGACCCAGGGTCAGAAAAAACGAGACCACGACCCAGGGGCCGAGAAAACGCGAAAACGAACCAGGGTCCGATAAAACGAAACCACGACCCAGGGGCCGACAAAACGAGAAAACGAACCAGGGTCCCTAAAAACGAACCAGGGTCAGAGAAAACGAGACCACGACCCAGGGGCCGAGAAAACGCGAAAACGAACCAGGGTCCGATAAAACGAAACCACGACCCAGGGGCCGGCAAAACGAGACAACGAGAAAACAAACCAGTGCCCGAGAAAACGAAACCACGACCCAGGGGCCGAGAAAACGAGACAACGAGAAAAACGAACCAGGGCCCGAGAAAGCGAGAACCCAACCCAAGGGCCGAGAAAAGAGAAAAACGAGAAAACGAACCATGGCCCGAGAAAACGGAATAAAAACCCAGAAGCCAAGAACATGAGAAAACGAGACAATGAACCAGAGTCCGAGAAAACACGATAACGACCCAGGCGCCGAGAATACGAGAAAACGATACAACAAGCCAAGGTCCGAGCAAACGAGATCACGACCCAGACCGAGAAAACGCGAATATCGGTTCTAGAGAACGAAGCCACGACCCTGGGGCCGAGAAAACGAGAAAACGATAAAAGGAATCATGATCCGAGAAAACGAGACTACGAACCAGGGGCCGAGAACACGAGGCAACGAGAAAACGAACAAGGGTCCGAGGAAAAATGACACCACGACGCAGGGGCCGAGACAACGAAAAAACGAGATCACGAACCAGGCGCCGAGAACACGAGACCACGACTCAGGGGCCGAGAAAACGAGACAACGAGAACACGAACCAGGGCCCGAGAAAACGAGACCACGACCCAGGGGCAGAGAAAACGTGAAAACGAACCAAGGTCAGAAAAATCGAGACCACGACCCAGGGGCAGAGAAAACGAGACAACGAGAAAAACGAACCAGGGCCTGAGAAAACTTGACCACGACCCAGGGGCAGAGAAAACGAGAAAACGAACCAGGGTCCGAGAAAACGAGACCACGACCCAGGGGCCGAGAAAACAAGAAAACGAGAAAATGAAACGAGGTCCGAGAAAACGAGACTACGACCCAGGGGCAGAGAGAATGCGAAAACGATATAACAAACCAGGGTCCGAGAAAACTGGACCACGACCCAGGGGCCGAGAAAACAAGGAAACAAGAAACGAACCAGGGTCCGAGAAAAACAAGACCACGACCCAGGGGACGATAAAACAAGAAAACAAGTCAACGAATCAGGGTCCGAGTAAACGAGACCACGACCCAGTGGCCGAGAAAACGAGAAAACAACACAACGAACCATGGGAAAACGAGACAAAAACCCAGGGGCCGAGAAAACGAGAAAATGAGAAAACGAACCGAGGCCCGAGAAACCGAGACCACGACCCAAGGGGCCGAGACAATGAGAAAACGAGAAAACGAGACCACGACCCAACGGCCGAGAAAACGAACCAGGGTCCGAGCAAACAAAACCACAATCCAGGGGCCGAGAAACGGAGAACACGAGAAACCGAACCAGGGTCCGAGAAAAGACCACAACCCAGGGGCCGAGAACACGAGAAAACGAACAAGGGTCCGAGGAAAAATGACACCACGACCCAGGGGCCGAGAAAACAAGAAAACGAGATCACGAACCGGGGCCCGAAAAAACAACACAAAAAAAACAAAAGCCGAGGAAACGAGAAAACGAAACAACGAACCCGGGCCCGAAAACACGAGACCACGACCCAGGGGCCGAGAACACGAGAAAACGAGAAAACAAACCAAAGTCCGAGCAAACGAGACCACGACCCAAGGGCACAGAAAACGCGAAAACGAACCAGGGTCCGAGAAAACTGGACCACGACCCAGGGGCCGAGAAAACGAGAAAACGATAAAAGGAATCAGGGCCCGAGAAAACTGGACCACAACCCAGGGGCCGAGAAAACAAGAAAACGAAACAACGAGCCGAAACTGCGAAAACGAGACCACGACCCAGGGGCCTGGAAAACAAAAAAACTAGAAAACGAACCAGACCCCGAGAGAACGACACCACGACCCAGGAGCAGAGGAAATGAGGAAACGCGAAACGATCCACGACCCAGGGGCCGAGAGAACGAGAAAACGAGAAAACGAACCAGAGTCCGGGGGAAACCACGACCCAGGGGCCGAGATCACAAAAAAACTTTTGATTCGAGAAAACGCGACCACGACCCAGGGGCCTAGAAAACAAAAAAACTAGAAAACGAACCAGACCCCGAGAGAACGACACCACGACCCAGGAGCAGAGGAAATGAGGAAACGCGAAACGATCCACGACCCAGGGGCCGAGAGAACGAGAAAACGAGAAAACGAACCAGAGTCCGGGGGAAACCACGACCCAGGGGCCGAGATCACAAAAAAACTTTTGATTCGAGAAAACGCGACCACGACCCAGGGGCCTAGAAAACAAAAAAACTAGAAAACGGAGCCGGGTTCAAGAAACGAGACCGAGCCACCCAGGTGCAAGGCAACGAGAAAAACAAGACAACTAAACCACGTCCGAGAAAAGAAACCACGACCCATGGAGCCAGAAAAGGAAACGACGCAGGGTCCGAGAAACTTGGCCACGACCCGGCTCCGAGAAAACGGAAAACGAGAACGCGAACCAGGGTCAGGGAAAACGAGACCGCGGCCCAGTGAGCCGAAACAATAGAAAACAAGAAAACGAACCAGGGGGCCGAGAAAATAGAAAATCATAGAAAGAAGCCAGGCCCGAGAAACGAACTACGAACCAGGTGGCCGCGGATAAAACGAAGAAAACAAGAGAACGAACCAGGGGTCGACGTTATTCTCCAATTCGTTCTCTACGCTGGCGTTGCGCACCTGTCGTCAGGTATTCCGCCATTTTGCCAGATTCCCCCGGAAGGTAGGGGGGGGGGGGTAGCTTCGAAGGGCCCCCCCCCCTTTGCCAGGAGGGGAGGGGGGTAGCTTAAAACCGCCCCCCCTGTACCAACCAAAAAGGAGAGGAGGGGTGGGGTAGCTTCCGAAGCCCCCCCCCCCCCCCTTGAAAGGGAAGCCCGGGCCCACCTTCTGCTCTGGAAAAGGGAGGGAAGGGGGGGATTAGCTTCGAAGCCCCCCCCCCCTTTAGCCAGGGCCCTCCTAGCTTAGAAATCCTTACAGAAGTGTGTGTGTGTGGGTAGCTTGAAGCTGGGTCCCCCCTTTTAGTATTGAGTTCCGTACGGCCGCGCTCATATATATATATATATATATATATATATATATATATGCAGGCATACACATACACATACACATACACATACACATATACCTGTCTATAGATAGGAGTGTTTACGTGATACACACATGTATACACATGACCGTACGGTGTCCACATTCGCGCATATATGACAATGCATGTGTGCATGCATCTGTCTATGCTGTAGTGTACACATATGCATACACACAACCACACGAGGCCCACGTTCTCATACATATCATGCGAGGAGGCCTCCTGGGACCTGCCAAGGCCTGCTGGATCCTGCTGGGACGTCCTGGGGCCTCATGATACATGTTGGGGTCCCTGGGCAAGCTGCTCCCGCCCTTGGCTCCGCGGCGCAAAATGCTGGAACACATTGATTCTGGGGAGACGCTTTTCACACACACAAAAGCGACGTCTGCGCAAAACTCGGCGATCCTTCGGAGGCCCTTCTCGTCGCCATGGGTTCGACGCTTCCGCTCCTCCTCCCTCGGGTCTCATTCGTCTCCCCCCCTTTGTCCTCCTCCTCCTCCCTCCCTCCCTCACTCCCTCCTCCTCCTCCTCCTCCTCCTCCTCCTCCTCCTCCTCCTCCTCCTCCTCCTCC
>CAUYUJ010000248.1:290050-297724 GCA_963575745.1 Prorocentrum cordatum | reverse complement strand
ACTACTACTACTTCTACTACTACTACTACTAATTCTACTACTACTTCTACTACTACTACTACTACTGCTACTACTACTACTACATATAGTACTACTACGACTACTACTACTATTACTACTACTACTACTACTACTACTACTACTACTACTACTACTACTACTACTACTATTACTACCACTACCACTACTACTACTACTGCCATTGCTACTGCTACTGCTGCTGCTGCTGCTACTACTACTACTACTGCTACTACTACTACTACTACTACTACTACTACTGCTACTACTACTACTACTACTACTACTACTACTATTTCGAATACGACTGCTACGACTGCTGCTATCAGTACTGCTACTAAACATCAAAATCATAAAAAAAGAACAATCACCAAAGTATCAACCATACATACTGATATCAATCGTACTGCTGACGATACTGTTCATACTAAGAATAACAATAGTAAACCTACAAGCGATGGCAATCATAACAATAATAATTCGGAAACTAAACACAATAATACTGACAATGAGAACAATACTCATAATGATTCCCCAATCAAAGCCTACCTCTGTAAGGGTCCTAGCGGATTCATATGGTTAGGTGAGGTGCGTCGCCGATTTCGGTAGCCGGCCCAAGTGCCCGGGTGCCCGGGTGCCCAGGGGTGCCTGGAGGTGCCCGCGGGTGCCCGGAAATGCCTGGGGGTGCCTGCGTGCTCTGTCGCCCTATAGCCCCATAGCCATATAGCCAGATAGCCCTACAGCCCGATAGCTCTATAGCCCTATAGCCCTATAGCCCCATAGACCTATCGCCCTATCGCCCTATAGCCTAATATCCCAATAGCCCGATAACCCATATAGCCTTTTAGCCCTTTAGCCCTATAGCCATGTAGCCCTATAGCCCTATAGCCCTACAGCCCTATAGCCCTATAGCCCTACAGCCCCACGGCCCTGTAGCCCTAGCCCTCACGGTCTTCATAGCCCTCGCAGGCTTCATGAACCTAAGGAGCAATTACAAAGGGATCTCATGTTATATCAAGAGAGACTCTGATTGGGTTTTCTCTGGTATCATATCAATAACAACGTCGCCAGTAGTACTAGGCATACAAATAACAATAACAGCAATAACACTGCTACTGCGAGCAGATCGAATACAAAGTACGAATACTAATACTTGCAATCGTGCGATTAATACGCTTAACAATCATGCTATAATTGTCGTCAGAATAAGAAGAACAAAAACCAACATAAAAAACGATAAAAATAACATTACTCCGACGGAAGGACCCCACATGAGAATATGCTTAGCTTGCCCTTATCCTTTTCCTCCTCGCCCTGACGGACACTCTCCTCTCGCCCGCCGTTCTGCCCTCACCTACTCCCCCTCCTTCTATTTCTCCTCCTCCTCCTCCTCCTCCTCCTCCTTCTCCACTTCCTCCTCATCATCACCCCCTCCCTACCCCTTCCCCGTCCTCGTCCTTCCCCTGCTTCTTCTCCGCGCGCTCCTCCCCTTCCCCTTGGTCGGGGCAAGCAAATCGATTTTCAAAGGCGCCGTCGCCGCCGCGGCCAGAGCGCGCGCATTCCCCGACGGCTGGTTCGCGAAGCCTTTGGGACAATCCCGCGGGCCGCTGGGGCGCGGGGGCAGGCGGTCGGGACAGCCCCGCGGGCCAAGCCGTTGGGACAACCCCGCGGGCTTCGAGCGGGGCGCAGCCGCGCTCGGGCGGGAGGCAGCATGAACCCAAGCTCTGCGGCCGACGATGGGTTACCACCGCCAGCCCGGACGCAAGGGGTTACCCCTGCCCCCGATTCGGCCGACGATGGGTTACCACCGCCAGCCCGGAGACAAGGGGTTACCCCTGCCCCCGATTCGGCCGAGGATGGGTTACCACCGCCAGCCCAGAGACAAGGGGCTACCCCTGCCCCGGATTCGGCCGAAGATGGGTTACCTACCCCAGCTCGGACGCAAAGGGTTACCCCTGCGCCCAGTTCGGCCGCCGATGGGTTACTACCGGCGGCCCGGAGACAAGGGGTTACCCGTGCCCCCGATTCGGCCGAGGATGGGTTACCACCCCCAGCCCGGACACAAAGGGCTACCCCTGCGCCCGGCCGCTGTCTCGTCGTCGTCGTCAGCTCCTCAGTCGCCCTTTCGGGCACGCAGGCCCATGACAACAACAAATTTGCCGACAGCCAGCTCAGACGAGGCTACCCGCACTTCGCTCACAGACGAAGCTCCCGCCTGTTACTTCCCCCGCTTTCTGGCCGCAGGAGCTGAGGAGCCCTTCCCCCGTATTCACGCCGCAGGGGCTGAGGAGCCCAAGAAAATCATAGGAATCCGATGACCCGCTCGGATTACCAACATGAAGTGTGGGACCCGTCATGGCGGAGAGTCGCCGCGCAGGCCGCTGGAGGCTTGAGTTTTGGCCCAAAAGGGACGACAGTTACACGTTTCGGATGTAAAAACAATAGTAATAACAAAACTAATCAGAATAACGAGAAGAACGAAGAATACGAATAATAATAATTAAAACACGAAGAACACAAATAATGAAACACGCGGGGGGGTGGAAGCGGACGGGCGCGCGGCGCCGGCTGCAAGACGTTGAGGTCGAAACGGGCGAACGCCTGGCGGGGCAAGGCAAGCCGCTGGAGGAAGACCGAGTTGGCGGCGCGCAGAGGGGGGTATGGGGAAGGGGGAAGGCTTTTCCCCCTCCCGCTACCGCCCTTTTGGGTGTGGCCGACTGGGGGGCGCCGCAAATACCCCTCCTCGCCTCATGATTGGGGTGGGTGGGCCGCTGGAGGAAAACCTCGGGGATCGACTGCGCGGCGCACACAGCGGTGATCGATGGCAAGCGTCGGCGTCGGCGTCGGCGTCGTAATCGTCGGAATCGTCGTCGTAGTCGTCGTCGTCGTCGTCGTCGTCGTCGTCGTCGTCGTGATCGTCGTCGTCATCGTCGTCGTCGCCGTCGTCGTCATCAGTCGGCGTCGGCGTCGGCGTCGTCGTCGTCGTCGTCATCGTCGTTGTTGTTGGCGGCATCGGCGTCGGCGTCGGCGTCGGCGTCAGCGTCGGCGTCAGCGTCGCCGTTGTCGTCGGCGTGCGTCGGCGTCGGCGTCGGCGCTGTCGTCGGCATCGGCGTCGACGCCTGCGTCGGCGTCGTCGTGGTCGTTGTCGTCGTCGTCGTCGTCGTCGTCGTCGTCGTCGTCGGCAGCGGCGGCGGCGGCGGCGGCGGCGGCATCGTCGGTGTCGGCGGAGTCGGTGTTGGAATCGGCATGAATCGGCATCGGCGTTGGCGGCATCGGCGGCGTCGGCGTCGTCGGCGTCGTCGTCGTCGGCGTCGGCGTCGTCGTCGTCGGCGTCGGCGTTGATGTGGGCGTGGGCGTGGGCGTGGGCGTGGGCGTGGGCGTGGGCGTCGTGGTCGTGGTCGTGGTCGTGGTCGTGGTCGTCGTCGTCGTCGTCGTCGTCGGGGGCGTTTTGGTCATCGATCCATCTTCATCCCTCTCCGTCCTCTCCGACCCTCTTCATCCACCCATCCTCCGCTCTTGCCCCCGACCCTCCTGCTCATGGTGGGGGCAGCCGAAAAGCGGCGGGACCTCTCAGAAAGGACCCCCCCCCCCCCCCCGCACGGCTGTGGCCAGCGCCGGCAGGGGACCGCAAAGTTTCTCGAGGAACTCTGGCGCGTCCCGTTGGGCTGGGAGAAGGACTGGTCGTCCCTCCCAGACCGTGGCAGGCCATTGGGCGCGCTGTGCATGTCTCCTGCCCCCTGCCCTGCGCAGCCGCGAGACCCCGCCAGGCGCGGCCGCGCGGGCCCTCTTCGCGCCCGCGCGCCCGCGCCATGCTCTTGCTGATGCCGTGATTGCCAAGCCTCCGCCGCGCCTGGGGAACCTCGCGCCCCGCGCCCGGCGGGCGCCGTCTGGAAGCCCTCGCGCCCCTGTGCCCGACCTCCAGCAGCCCGCCCGAGACGGGTCTCCTCCTGCTCGTCCTCGCTCTCTGGCCTCCACCTCTGCCCAATGAAACAAGAGGGGAGGGGGGAGAGAGGGAGGAGGAGGAGGCGGAGGAGGAGGAGGAGGAGCAGGAAGAGGAGGAGGAGGAGGAGGAGGAGGAGGCGGAGGAGGAGGCGGAGGAGGAGGAAGAGAAGGAGGAGGAGGAGGAGGAGGAGGAGGAGGAGGAGGAGGAGGAGGAGTCCGCGCCACTGAAGGCGCACATCCCTCCACCACCTAGGCCGCGCTGTCCGTATTGCCCGCGCCCAGAGCCTTAAGCGCGCCCTGGCCTCCGTAGTTGTCGTCGACAGTGAAGCCGCTGCGCTCCTTCCGTATAGATAACACCTTCCTGTCGCACCCCCGGCGTGTCGGTTGGGCGGGCCGGTCGTTTCGCTGGAGACATCCTCACCATTTATGATCCTGAGGGTTGACATGTCCAGCAGCTTCGCGGATTGATGGTGTGCGGTTTTCAAAACATGGCTCTCGACTGAGCGCCGCGTACATTCGTCTTAAAACTTGTCAGCCGTTTCGTGGATGGAGGGCGGGTGGCTTTCAAATGTGGCTCTCGTCTTCGCGCCGCGCGCATTCCCTTTCAAAGTTTGCAGCAGCTGCACGGCTGAAGGGGTGGTGGTTTTCAAAATGTGTCACTCGATTTCGCAGCGCGCACACGTCTTCAGTTATCAACAGTTCCTCTGGTGAAGGGGGTGGCTTTCAAAATGCGAGTATCGGTTTTGAACCGCGCACATTGTCTTTAACAAGTTGTAACAACTTTACGGGCGGAGGGGGACTATTTTTCAACATGCGGCTCTCGCCTTAATGCCGCGCCAACTCTTGTCAAAAGTTTGCAGCCGCTTCGCAGACAGAGGGGGGGGTCCGAATGTGGCTCTCGCCGTAGCGCCGCGCGCATTCTTATGTAAAGTTCTGCGACAGGTTCACGATGGAGGGGAATTATTTTTCAACATGTGGCTCTCGCCTTAATGCCGCGCCAACTCTTGTCAAAAGTTTGCAGCCGCTTCGCGGATAGAGGGGGCGGGTCCGAATGTGGCTCTTGACTTAGCCACGCGCATTCTTATGTAAAGGTTTGCGACAGGTTCACGATGGAGTGTGATTATGTTTCAACATGTGGCTCTCGCCTTGGCGCCGCGCGCATTTGTTTCCACAAGTATGTGATACTTTCAAGGATGGAAAGGGTGGTTTTCAAAGCGTAGTTCTCGCCTCAGCGCCACGCGCATTCGCTCTAAACGTCTCAAGCCGTTTCGTGGATGGGGAGCCATTTTCACAATGGTGCTCTCGCCTTAATATCTGTCTTTACGCGACGAATCGCAGGACGGAGGACTGTTCAGTTTCAAAGAGGACTTCTCGCCTGCGCCTTCGTCAGTCACCTGGAACGTCAACGCACGTAGCGCTGCAAGGATCCATTGTGGCTCTTTTTGAAATGGAGCTGTTTCTTGAGGCTTCTACGAAACTCATGGCCACAAGGGTTAACTTGCGGTCCTTCTTCGAAAGGGGGATATCGCTCGACACTTTGATCAATGGTATGATCATCGTCTTTTCGCGTCCAGGAAGATTCAAGACAATTCCTTTTCAAAGTGGGGCCCTCGCCAAAATGGTAGGCCCAACTATGCTGGTCTTTCAAGAGGAGCGCTTCCGTGAAATGGAAGGGAGGCCTTGTAGGGCCGTGTGAGGAGAGGATTTGGGACGGTAGAGTGTATTGCAACATCGCTTATGCACCTTTGGCTTACTCTGGTCCTCCTCCTCCCCCTTCCTCCTCCTCTGGAGGCCTCCCAAAGTCGGGCCAGAGTGCAGGTGGGTTCGGAGGAGTAGCGCCGTATCGCCGATGCATCGGCGATGGCGGGAAAGAGAAGACTGGGCTCTGGATCGCGCCTTATCGCCAGTGCATCAGCGACGCCGCGCGACCCCCAAATCCCATCTATGCTCGGGCTGCTCCTCCAGCTCCTCCTGCTCCTCCTTGTCCTCATTCTCCTCCTCCCCCTCCTCCTCCTCCTCCTCCTCCTCCTCCTCGTCCCCGTCCTCGCAATCCTCCTCCTCCTCCTCCTCCTCCTCCTCCTCCTCCTCCTCGTCCTCGTAATCCTCCTCCTCCTCCTCCTCCTACTCTTCCTCGTCCTCCTCCTTTTCCTCGTTCTCCTCCTCCTCTTTTTCTCCTCCTCCTCCTTTCTACAATTACTCAATATGAATACAACTCTCCCTCTTCCCCCGATGGCGGCCTGAAAGTATTAGACCCCCCCCGCGTACTGTTTTCTTACACACAGGATTCCCGGGAGTTGGGTTTTCGCCTGCATTTTTTTTCAAAATGCTGCTCTCGCTGAGGCGCCGGCCTCATTTCTGCTCCCGAGTCGTTCCGAATCGTGCTCCCGCTGCAGCGTGGGCCTCATTTTCGGATCGGTGTTTGGCCTCCGTCGTTCAGGATAGCGTTCTCGCCCCAGCGCGGGCCTCTTTCTCGCGCGCCCATCCGCCCGCCACCACCGCGCCCGCACCACCCACCACCACCACCACCACCACACACCACCACCACCACCACCCACCACCACCACCACCACAACCACCACCAGCCGCAGCAGCAGCAGCAGCAGCAGCGCACCAGCACCAGCAGCACCAGCACCAGCACCCAGCACCAGCACACCAGCACCAGCACCAGCACCACAACACGCACACACGCACGCACGCAACGCACGCACGCACGCACGCGCACCACCACCCACTACGCACGCGCGCGCGGAGCCACAGGTCCGCTACGACACGCGTCCGCGGATAGAGAAAATCAGCGCCATGGTAAGGGATGGGAGGGAGGGGTAGGACGTCAGATATGACGCGAGCGCACTAGCTTGCCTTGCCCTCCCCCTCCTCCTCCTCCCTCCTCCCTCCTCCTCCAACTCCCCCTCCCTTCCTACTCTTTCCTTTCCTCCTCACCCTCCCCCCCCCTCTCCTCCTCCTCCTCCTCCTCCTCCTCCTCCTCCTCCTCCTCCTCCTCCTCCTCCTCCTCCTCCTCCTCCTCCTCCTCCTCCTCCCCCCTGGGAGGGGGGCGCCGCCTGGTAGAAGTGCCCCCTGGCATTGAAGCGCAGCGTCCACCGCGAACCGCTGCCTGCGGTCCCGGGCGCGCAGCCGCTCGAGCTTCGAGGCTCGGCTGGGTCTTGCGTGTGCTCTGGCGCGGCTGGTGCCCTCGTGCAGTCGTGCTGTCGCAAGGAGCGTTGAGTAAGGAACTTAGCTGCCCCGATACGCAACACGCAACACGTAGCGTATTGATACGGAGCTCAACACGCAGACTGAACACGTACGTTTTGAACACGGACGTTTTGAACACGGCACGTGTTACGCTGCAAAACGTGCGTATCAGAGCAGCTAAAGGTAAGGAACGGAGGGGCCCTTCTGGCCCCGGCGAGCCTCGGCCACGGATGGGCGTCCCGACCCAGAGCTAAGGACAGGCCCGAGAGCCAGGGCCCCTCCCGAGCCCTAAGTAGCTCTTACCCGAGCGCCTTGGCTGGAAGGCCTCTGGACTGGAGGCCTTCGGAGATCCTGCGGAGGCAAGGTCGGGCGCGTTCCCGGTTGCGGTGCATGTTTTGCCAGCCGGGGGGGTCCGGACGCCTGGGCCTCTTTCTTTTGGGGCGCCGTGGCGGGACTCTGCAGCCTGTGCCGGCGGGATCCTAATCATAGCATGCGTACGCATGCATACCAACAACTATACAC
>CAUYUJ010000248.1:267550-285050 GCA_963575745.1 Prorocentrum cordatum | reverse complement strand
ACCTCGGTCCGACTGTATCCATATCCCCGCTCTGGCGCCGCGTGGCGCTTGGGTGCGAGACGGAGCTTGGGCAAAAAATCCCGATCGCCTATAATAGAGACCCCTGCGTTGGTTTCTGACACCGCGTGTCGTTCAACCCTGCATGATCGGCGGCTTTTCGGTCGCCAGGTCGTTGCGCATTGGCCCATTCTGGCCCGCACTGGGGTCGCAGCCGCGTCGACACGACACGAGCCCGCCGTACCCTCGCTCCAGGCCAGGCCACACGCGTCGGACTCCCGTAATAACGGGGGCTCTGATCAACCAAGACACGGGCGTGCCTGAGAAAACTAAAGCCATAAGTCGGCTCGTTCTCGTCTCCTCGTTTTCTCCTGCTGGATCTTGCAGAGTCTCGCACTGCAAATGCTCTGGCTTCTCGCGAGGGGCCGTGGCGTCCCTGCCGCACTCGCGAGTCAAGGCGAGCCCGAGGGACTGGCACACCCTCCGACTCCTCGAGGGAAGTACGGTCAGGAGCACCCCCCCACCTCCTCATCTTTCGACCGCTTTCCACCAACGGTCGCCCGTTCGCACTGAAGCCGGGCCCGTCCCCATGCTGGGCAGACTCGGAAAGGCCCTCTTCGAGTTGATATCTGCCACTGTGCCGCAAGAACCGAGTGCAGTGTCCCCAGGTCCTTCCGTGCCTTCTGTATTGAGGATTCGAAATCACCGAACTTCGCGCATCGTGCCACGCGGTGTGCTACGCGCGGGTACCTTCGCACCCTCGAGACAGCTCCCCTGGAGAAGGGCAGCTCTCCTGTCCAGGCCGCGATGCGCGAAGCGCGATTCTCTTCGAGCCTCTGGTGAGACCGTGGTGATTGGAATGCTGTCTGGTGGGCCCAGAGCCCCCATTGCCAGATTTTTCCTGTCGCTGCTCGCATGGCTCATTCAGCAGGTCGCGTGGCCTGCTCAAAAACCGGAGAGCGCCAAGCCCGGCCAGGAGGGTCCCGAGAGGCCCGCGAGCCGGTCGAAGGGGGCCCCGAGTCGGCCCACGAGCGCCCTGAGAGGGCACAAGCTGCCCTTTGGGCGGCCCAAGACGACGCCAAGGCGCTCTGAGAGGGCCCCAGGAGAAGCCCCAATCTGAACAACAAACAGATCTTCCTAAGGCTCTTGGAGAGTTTGGGCGTGCTCGTGCTTTCAAGCTTCGGGGCCCCGGGAACGGCCTAGTAAGCCCCCAAGATCGCCCCAAGACGGCCGAAGAGGGCCCCAAGACGGCCCAATAAGCCACCAAAAGCACCCAAGAGGCCCTAAGAGGCCCCATCAGAAGCCCAAAGGGCCCCTTCAAGAGGCCTCGGGGAGGCCCCCGCGAGGCATCCCAAGAGACCTACTCCTACTCCTACTCCTACTCCTTCTCATCCTCCTGCCCGTCTTCCTCCTCCCTCCTCCTCCTCCTCCTCCTCCTCCTCCTCCGTGCCTCCTCCTTGCCTACTCCTTGCCTCTTCGTTTCCTTCGTATACTCCTCCTCCCTCCTCCGTCCCCCTCACCCTCCGACCCCCCCTTCTCCTTCTCCTCCTCCTCCTGCTCCTCCTCCTCCCCCTCCTCCTCCTGCTCCTCCCTCCCTCCCTCCCTTTCCTCCCTCTTCCCCCCTCCCCTCCCTCGGCTCCCTCCTTTCCCTCCTCCCTTCCTCCTCCCTCCCTGCCTCACAGGTCTGGTCGGCGGCACAAAAGCCGGCGGAGAGCCGGCGACGCCCTCTCTTCGGATAGGGGGTCCTGCTGTTTTCGGGGAGGAGGAGGAGGAGGAGGAGGGAGGAGGGAGGAGGGAGGAGGGAGGAGGAGGGGAGGAGGGAGGAGGGAGGAGGGAGGAGAGGAGGGAGGAGGGAGGAGGGAGGAGGGAGGAGGAGGAGGAGGAGGAGGAGAGAGGAGGAGGAGGAGGAGGAGGAGGAGGAGGAGGAGGAGGAGGAGGAGGAGGAGGAGAAGGAGGAGGAGGAGGAGGAGGAGGAGGGGGGGCGGGGAGCAGCAGCAGCAGCAGCAGGAGGAGCAAGCGGGGCAGGAGGAGGAGCAGCAGCAGCAGGAGGAGCAGGAGGGGGCACGGGCGACGAGAAGCGGGAGCAGGAGGAGGAGACGGGGAGGTTGGTGATGAGGAAGAGGGTGAGGGTGATGGTGATGGTGATGGTGATGGAAGTGATGATGATGATGATGATGATGATGATGATGATGATGATGATGATGATGATGACGATGACGATGCTGATGATGAAGAAGACGACGATGGTAATGATGACGATAAAGATGACGATGACGATGCTGCTGAAGATAACGATGATGGTGAGGACGATGAGGAGGATGATGATGAGGATGTTGATGCTGCTGCTGATGATGATGATGATGATGATGATGACGTTGATGCTGGTGCTGACGCTGCAGCTGTTGATGCTGCTGCTGATGACGATGCGTGTGATGATGCTGATGATGACGCTGATGATGATGCTGCTGATGGTAATGATGATGCTGATGCTGATGCTGATGCTGATGATGCTGATACTGTTGCTGGTGATGATGCGTATGGCGTTGATGATGCTGCTGATACTGTTGATGATGGTGCTAATGATGTTGCTGATCATACTGATGATGCTGGTGATGTTGATAGTGGTCGTGATGATGACGATAAGACTGATGATGGTGATACTGATGCTGGTTCGGATGCTGATGCTGCTGATGGTGATGCTGCTGATGGTTGTGATGATGAGGATGATGATGGTGGTGGTGGTGATGGTGATGATGATGCTAATGCTGATAATGATGATGATGATGATGATGATGATGATGATGATGATGATGATGATGATGATGATGATGATGATGATGATGCTGATGCTGATGATGACGATGATGATGATGATGATGATGATGATGATGATGATGATGATGATGATGATGATGATGATGTTGATGATGCTGATGATGATGATGAGGAGGAGGAGGAGGAAGAGGAGGAGAAGGCGAAAGAGGAGGGGGTAAGGAGAGAAAGGAGGAGATGGATCAGTGAGTGGCATCAAGAGGAGGGGGGTACGATGATGATTAGGAAACTCAAGAAGAAGAGGATGTTCGAATCTGGGCGGACTTACGGGCTCGAAGATCCGAGCCCAGGCCAGGAAGGAGGAGGAGCCCTGCACGTCTACAATCCTGTGAGAAAAGCGAAGCGGAACTGCAGTGGCATCTACTGCAGATCCATGCTCATGCTGCACCTTCGGAGGACCTTGTCTGTCCAATTGCGCTGCTATTCGCGTTGAATCCACGAATGCAGGCCAAATCTGCGTCGAATTCACGTCGACTCCGCATCGGACACAAGAAAACAACGCCATGTAAAGGACAGAATGAGAACAGACATGCTCCCCCGATGTTGCAAAGCAACCATGCCTTCGGACAGCAGCAACTATGTGGAGCGTGCTCGCAACCATCCCTTCAAGATTGCGATGCGAGGGCAAAATCTGGCCACCTACTTGGCAGCTATAGCAGCGATCAGCACCGCCTCCATCAAATGATGGCAGGGTGGTCAGGAAGAGTACTGTCCAGAGCAGCACGCAGGCGCGAGTGCGCAAAGACGCCAGCTGCACCACACGGAGGGAAGCAGACGCCAGATCCTGTCTTCTGCTGAGCGCCCCGCGCGGCCGGCGTCCGACCAAAAGAAACCTACTCCCGACTACACGCCACCAGGGCATGCGCTGGTCCGGGGGGCAAAGAGAGCCCACTGGACGAATGCGCTGACTGAAGCCGAGGAGGGCAGGCCCCTCACCCGAAAAAAAAGGTGTGCTTCACACGCTCGGTCTTCGGGGACGACGATGGGGGCGAATGGCCCAGTGGAGAGCAAGACATGTGTCCAGGGCCGTCGATGGTCCATGCCTTCGGCGAGCCTCCTGGACGAGTGCGTGTCATACCCGCCCCTGGGCTATGCGCCCCTATCGACGCCGCCGAGGTCTACGGCATGCAGCAGCGTGGGGGCAAAAGGGCGCCCCTCGCACCAAATTCCTACCTGGAGGCGCCCGCCCCTGGATCGGTGGCCGATCTCGTGCCGCTCGCCCCGATCTCTGCAGGAGGAGCAGGGGCGGGTGGAGGTGCCGCCGCAGTCACGCGCAGGGGCCAGCGTGCCCAAGTCGCGCCTCGATGCGCGAGAGCGCGACCTGCAAGCCCAGGGTCTCGTCGCGCACGAACTTCCGCAGCTCGAGCACGTCCCTCAAGCCCACTCCGCCGCCGCTGCGCAGCTTCAGCACCGTGCCGATGAAGTCGTCGAAGCCGAGGCTCTTGTCGAAATGGTGGCCCAGGCGGTCGCTCTGGAAGAAGAAGTCCGCAAAGTCCAGCAGCACCAGCATGTCCACGCCAGCCCTCTCCAGCAGCTCCATGGCCTCCTCGTTCTGCAGCAGCTCGAGGAACTCCCCCCTGGAGATCTGCATCTCGCGCTCGTCGGCCGCCTCCCGGCCCGCCGCCTCGAGCACCTGGCGGACCTTCTCCCTCACGAAGGCCCGCTCGGACTTCTCCTTCTCGGCGGACGACACCTCGCTCACCACCTCGCACAGCACACCTATAAGGAGGTTCAGGATCGTCAGGTGCGTGACGAGCACGAACACGACGAACACTGCAAAGCACAGGGCGCTCTCTCGGCGAATAGCGTCCAGCACCTCGCGCCCGCTGCACATGAACGCCCCGTCCAGTAGCAGCGTGTACATGGACTCTGGGATGCTCGCGAAGTACTTCGGACCGAACGCAGTACCGTCGCCCATCTGGGTGAACGCGATGCCGAAGACGTACACAGTTGCGAACAGCATCCCGAACGTGCACCCCACAGAATGGGTGGCGGCCGCGACGCCCCGGACCATGAACAAGACCTCCGGCAGGCTCCGCAGCAGCCGGCAGATCCGGACCAGGCGCGCAAGGCGCAGCCATCGAAGCGCCCCCAGGACACTGGGACCCGGATCGCCCGCTGCCAGGAGCACGGTGGGCAACACCCACGCCTCCAGCACCATGAAGGCCACCAGGACGGTGTCGAACACCATCCAGCTGTCGCGGAGGGCGTGCAGGGCGCTCCTGAACGCGGCGAGCCGGATCAGCCACTCGGCGGCGAAGAAGAGGCAGAACGCGTTCTCCGCCGCCACGAAGGGCCATGCCGAGTCGAGCAGGTGCTGCTGCCCGTTGAGGTCCGTCTCGACCGCGATCCAGGCGGCGTTGAGGGAGACGGCGGCCAGCGACAGGCGCTCGAAGCGGGGGCTCCGCACCAGCTGCGAGGCGAGGCCGCTGTCCCTGTAGGCGCTGTCCCCCGCCGTGCGCAGCTGCGAGAGCCTGTCGGACGACTGCCTCCTCCGGAGGACGAAAAAAACGGCACAGATGCAGTAGGAGCCCGACCACAAGAAGCCTTCCACAAGAAACCCAACCCTGAGTCCCCAGGACGTCCATCGATTTTTGGTGTGGGAGCGTCACGCTCTCCATCGGAAAACCATCGAAGCCCGAGACACCCAGGGCACCCTGGAGGCAAGCAGGGTGTTTCTTGGCATGGGTCTCTACTGTGTAACCTTTGACGGCCCGCGCGTATTACTTGGATCTTCGCTGGCCCCACTCCCTGGCGCGCGGAGCGCGCCACGGGCGGCTTTGGACACGCCGCGGGGGGGAGGGGGGGGGGCCAGCGCAGATCCAAGAGATCCGCGCGGACCGTCCTTGTTGTGCTTATGGGACTTTTCCTCCTGAAGGGGCCCAGGGACACACAAATGAACAGACACACATCCCAGGTGTCCACCGTAATTTCAATATTTTCTGGATTGTCTTCCCCTCCTCTTTCCCAAATCCGCCGACCCTGTCGGCGTGTGTGAGGGGCTTTTCCGTTCGAGCCGTCATCTCCGTTATTCTTTGTACTCGTCGTCTCTGTCCTGCGCCCCAGCCGCCCGAGCCGCGCCCGAGCCGCTCGAGCCAAGCCGACCTTGAGCAACGTCGTAATTCAGTCGAAGGGAAGCCCCTTCCCTTTGATCCCTTCCCCGCCGGGTGGGGGGGGGGGGTATCGACCCCCCCCCCGGGTCAGATACGACGCCCCCCCCCGTACCGACCTTGAGCAACGTCGTAATTCAGTCGAAGGGAAGCCCCTTCCCTTTGATCCCTTCCCCGCCGGGAGGGGGGGGGGGTATCGACCCCCCCCCCCCGGGTCAGATACGACGCCCCCCCCCGTACCGACCTTGAGCAACGTCGTAATTCAGTCGAAGGGAAGCCCCTTCCCTTTGATCCCTTCCCCGCCGGGGGGGGGGGGGGGTATCGACCCCCCCCCCGGGTCAGATACGACGCCCCCCCCCCGTACCGACCTTGAGCAACGTCGTAATTCAGTCGAAGGGAAGCCCCTTCCCTTTCCCTTCCCCGCCGGGAGGGGGGGGGGGTATCGACCCCCCCCCCCGGGTCAGATACGACGCCCCCCCCCGTACGACCTTGAGCAACGTCGTCCGAAGGGAAGCCCCTTCCTTTCCCTTCCCGCCGGGGGGGGGGGGGTATCGACCCCCCCCCCCGGGTCAGATACGACGCCCCCCCCCCGTACCGACCTTGAGCAACGTCGTAATTCAGTCGAAGGGAAGCCCCTTCCCTTTCCCTTCCCCGCCGGGAGGGGGGGGGGGGTAGCGACCCCCCCCCGGGTCAGATACGACGCCCCCCCCCGTACCGACCTTGAGCAACGTCGCAATTCAGTCGAAGGGAAGCCCCTTCCCTTTTCCCTCCCCGCCGGACCCCCCCCCCGGGGATACGGGGAGCAACCTCGGAGTCGAAGGGAAGCCCCTTCCCTTTTCCCTCCCCCGCCGGGAGGGTGGGGGGGGTCGACCCCCCCCCCGAGTCAGATACGACGCCCCCCCCCCGTACCGACCTTGAGCAACGTCGTCATTGAGTCGAAGGGAAGCCCCTTCCCTTTCCCTTCCCCGACGGGGGGGGGAGAGGAGGTCCCGGGGGGGGTCCCGGGGGAGTCCCGGGGAAGTCCCGGGTCAGATTCGACACCTCCCTCCCCCACCTTCTCGTCCTTCTCCCCGTTCCCCCAAACCATCCCACAGCCCGTGCCTCTTGCTGCGCATTGCGAACAGGGTCGGCGGCACCGGCCGTCAGGCCTTCGCAATATTAGTAATCAGATCTTGCCTCTGTAGGGGTCCTAGCGGATTCATATGGTTAGGTGAGGGATGGCGCCGATTTCGGCGGCACGCCCGGATGCCCGGGTGCCCGGGTGCCCGGTAGCCCTATAGCCCTATAGCCCTACAGCCCTACAGCCCTATAGACCGATATCCCTTATAGCCCTTACAACCCTATATCCCTACAACCCCATAGCCTGATAGCCGTATAGGGCCTGTAGTCCTATAGCCACATAGCCCTATAAGCCCTAAAAGACTATGGTTGGGTTTTTCTCGGGTATCATTTTCTGGATTGTCGTCTTCCCTTCCACTTCCCAGACATTCCATATAGATCGACGCTTCTTCGATCCTCATCAGCTTGGACAGGCGGTTGGGCACGGCGTGGGGGGACGACGTGAACCCGCTGCTGCTGGCACAGCTGCCCTGCTGGCTGCGGCTCGACTGGGCCGCCGCCGACGCGCACGGCGACGGCGGCACCAGGCGCAGCTTCGAGCCCGCGGGCGTGGCCGTACCCGCCCCGGAGGCAGGCGAGGGCGGCGCCAGGCGGCGGGCGCTGAGGGCCGCCACGGCTGGGGCCCCGACGCCGAGGTGGCTCGGCATCCGCGCCAGGTCGTCCTGGCGGGACCGAGAGACACTGGCGCCGCCACTCCCCGGCCCTCTCTCCGGGTGCGTTCCGACCTGCCTTCCACGGCGAGTTCAGCCTCGGCGGCGAGGGCCTCCCAGGAGGCCCAGGAAGGCGAAACCGAGCCAGGGGCATCGGCATCGGTACCCTGACATCAGCCGGTCTGATCTTGTCAATCCGCGGCCCCAGAGGCCCCGACCACTTCTCCAGGGGTAGACTTTCGTCCTGGGTGCGCTCTTGCTGGCTTCGGGGCCCGACACCGGCCCCCGGATGCCGAAATGCCGAGAAGACCGCATCGGCGGAGATCTGGCTACACCTTCTCCTCCTCTGACGTCCGGCGACAGCAGCGGAGGCGGAGCTCCCGGACGCTTCGGGGCGTCCGCCGTGCCGTCTGGCGGCGCCAGCGCCGCCGGGGCTCCCGCGCGCGGCGGCGCGCCGGCCTGCCACCGCGGCGCCTGGCTGCCGGCGCTGCCCTTGGAGACGGCGCGGCCCAGCGGGCCGCCGTCCAGTGCGCCGTCGTCCGGCACGTTCGGGGGTCGCTGAAGGTGCCCAGGGCCCACCCAGTTGTTGGCTCCATTGTGGAGCCCCTCGGGCCCCCTGGGCCTCGCAAGGGGTGCTCTGGAGGCCGTGGGGGCCTCCTTGGAAGTCCTGGGGTCACCTTGTTGGACGCCCGAAGTGGGCACGGAAGAAATGGGTACAATGACCAAAAACACATGCTGTCCCAAACCAGCCGCGGCCGCTGTTGGGCAGGCGGCCTTCTGTCTCAAATGGACACAGTCCGTGGCGACGCCGACAGCGAGTCCTATTCAAAATGCAGAGGAACTGCTGTCGGTCTTTCAGACTCCTAGACGAGGTCGGAGTAGATGGGGTTGGAGGGTCGCGCTGCATCGCCGATACATCGGCGATATATCGCCGATGCATCGGCGATATATCGCCGATGCATCGGCGATGTATCGGCGACGTCGGCGATGCATCGGCGACATCGGCATGGAGAAAATCGGGCTCCACATCGAGCTGCGTCGCCGATACATCGTCGATGCGGCGCCATCCTCCGACCCCATCTGCTCGGATCCCATCTGGGAGGCCCAGATCTTCGCACCCACTCTTTCCGTACCCATTTCGATCGTCCTGATCCTTGTTGGCGGCACGCACAACGGCGGTGGATGGAGGGGGGAGGGCTTCTTAGAAGGAGGCTGCTTCTTAGAAGGCGCCAGCCCTACATCTACGGATAAGGCCCGCGCCTTCCAAGAAGCAGGGGTGCTTCTGAGACGCCCTCCCCCCTCCCCCCCCCCCCTCGTGGCTGACCCTGGGCCAGGGGCACTTCTCTAGCGACACCCGGCACGTGCAGCGTCACCACGGGCACGGGGGGGCCCGCCACGGCCACCGGCCGCGGCGCGGGCGCGCCGTGCTCGCCGGCGGGGCCGCGGAGTAGGCACCCGTCGGCGCCGGGCGGCGCGCCGAGTGCCGCGGCCCCGGGCGCGGGCGCCGCCGAGGTGGCGGCCAGGGCGGAGGCAAGATGGAGCCAGGAGGAGGATGACATCGGGTGAGGGTAAATCGAGAATCTCTGAGGTCTCGCGGCTCTGGGGGACGTCTCGGGCGCCGCGGCCTTCTGAGAGTGTTCCAGAGCGGATGCATCCTCGTCCCAGCCCCGTCCGAAGAGGCGTCGTGTCCGAGGGCACGCAGGGCGCCAGCCACGGCCAGCTGGCCGTCCGAGAGGCCAGAGAGCCTCCCAGAGGCTCGAGCTGAGCAGTGCTTTGCGCCTTTGTCTTGTGGTCGCGTTGCACCCTCGATCCTCCTCCTCCTCCTCCTCCTCCTCCTCGACCCTCCTCTTATACTCCTCGACACTCCTCGATCCTGATCCTCCTCCTCTGTCTTCGTTCCGCCTTTGCTGCGAAACTAACTGAAAACAAGCACGGCCCACGAGCACACCGTTCGGCGCGAGCTTTGGCCTGTTCAGGATCAGACCGGCATCAGACCGCAAGCAAAACGAAAACACTGTTCAACTCGAGCCCTGGCCTCTCCAGGATGCTGCGCTGGCCCGCCAGCACCGGAAGCAGCTCCTGTCGGCTATGCGCGAAAGTGACCCTAGTCAAGCATGACTTTTGGTGCGCGGCTTCAAGGGGGGGGGCCAGACCCAAGCGCGCAAACCGCTGCTATCCCACCTTAATTATTCATTTGGAGGTCGGAAAAAGGGGTGTGGCATAAAGAGGTGTGGTGTCAATCGTGGAAGTGTCCGTGTGATCGACGGTAAATTACATCGCCAGCCTCAGCATGCGGCACCACGCCCCTTTACACCACACCCTCCAGAGTTCAGCGATCGGGGGTTCCAACGTGCCCGCGCCGAAGGCCACTCCAGCGAAGGGTCGCCTTTAAGTGTAGCCGATCCTGCCGCAGCTGCTCTAGCAGGAGCCGCTCCTCCAGCATCCCCCCTGGCGGCGCTCGCGGCGGCGCGCGGCGGGTGGGCCGGGCCGCCCGCGTTGCCGGGCTAGGGCGCTAGGGCCTCAGCGGGAGCCCTGCTGGAGCCGCAGGGACTGCGGTGCCGAGGACGATGGTGATGGTGATGGTGATGAGGGCGCAGAAAAACGATGATGACGATGATGAGGATGGTGATGATAGTGATGATGGCGGTGGTGATTTTGACGATGATGATGACGAGGATGCAGATGATGATGCGGACAATTATGAGGATGAAGGTGATGCTGACGGCGATGGTGATGCTGATGGTGGTGATGATGATAGTGACGGTGTCGGTGATGATGGTGCTGATGGTGGTGCTGATGATGGTGTTGCTGATGATGGTGGTGCTGATGACGGTGCTGATGGTGGCGCTGATGATGGCGGTACTGATGGTGGTGCTGATGTTGGTGTTGATGGTGGTGCTGATGATGGTGTTGCTGATGATAGTGGTGATGATGATAATGATGAGGATGATGCTGGTGATGATGCTGATTTCACTCATTCAATCCACACGTGAGCTTCCTGGACAGCACAAGTGCAACGCAGTGAACTGCAAATCTTGGAACTCGGGTCAATGGGCCATCACAAGCCTTCAGCAAACAAACCCGGTGTCACAACACACCACACGAGCGTGTACAACATAAAAACCGTGGGGTTCTACGGCGCTGGCCCCCTGAGCGCAGCCCCTCCCGTAGAGCCAAGAAACTCCAGGGGAGGGGCGCTCAGGGCCCTCGAGGACTGACCTCAAGGCGCCGCTCACGTCATGCGAGGTGGACAGTACACAGATTTAGCCGCGCATGGTTAAATTTATAAACGTACTGTGACTTTCGCGTTGATGTGGCATGAACAAGAATGCGTTCGCACGGTGAGACCATGGCAAATATTCCCCAGAACCGGTTCCTCGCCACAAGTGAACGTCGCGGCTATCCGACTCAGAAAACTGATAATGTTCGGACACTTGAGGTCGAAGTATTCATCGACGTCGATGTGCGCAATATACTGGTGATGGTGGTGATGATGATGATGCTGCTGGTGATGATGATGGTGTGGATAATGTTGATGCTGATGTTGTTGTTGATGGTGATTATGGTGATGATGGTGATGGTGATGATGATGAGGATGATGGTGATGATGGTGATGATGATGATGATGATGATGATGATGAGAATCATCATCAACAACAGCAACATCATCATCATCATCATCATCATCATCATCATCATCATCATCATCATCATCATCATCATCATCATCATCATCATCATCATCATCATCATCATCATCATCATCATCATCATCGAGGAAGGCCTCTCAAAGCTCCGAGGCTTCGAAAGACGTGGAAAAGTTGGATTTTCTGTCCGTTTTCGGCCTCCGTGGGCCCTCCACATGGGCCCTGGGACCGTCAGAAACGAATCAGGATGAAGAGCTGGCCATAGGTCCCTAGGGGCTTGACGACTTTTCGCCAATCGACTTGTGGGGATCGAGCCAGATAGCTCAAGGGAAACGCAGGTCAATCGAGATAAATCCACGTAAATCTGGACAGATCCAGGTTCGTCCAGAGATCTCCAGGTAAAGTTGGAGCAAATCGCGGCCGCTCCAGTGCGAGTTGAGGGACGGCAGAAGTCGTGAAGCCCTTAACGACTAAGGCACTGGTGGGGAACGGTGATCGGATGAGCCGCTCACGGGCGCGCCTCTCCAGCGAGCGACGACGAGATACAGACCCACGACGACAGAACGACTCCAATGGCCAGGATCGCCACGACGAAGACCTCCAAGACGAGGGTGAGGAAGAGGGGGAGGAAGGGTGGGACGCGCCAGGCTTGTGGGCATCGCGATCGCGCGAGGGCAGAAAGCAGGAGAAAGTAGCAGCAAAGAAGAACGGGGAGGAGGAGGAAGAGGAAGGAAATGATGGGGTGGCGTGACACCGGAACAGGAGGAGGCGGAGGAGGAGGAGGCGGAGGACCAGAGCAAATCCATGATTCATCAACGAGGCTGCAATGCGTTCACCCGACCTGTCCCAGGTCCTCTCCTCGCATGCCCCTTCAAGAATTCCTCTTCACATCAGGAAGTGCCCCCTTCAAACCCAAAAGCTTCCAGAGGATCCCCGAGGCACCCAATACGCTCAGAGATGGCCTTGGGCCCGCCAAGATGCCCCCCCAGACCCCCCAAGAGGCCACCCACAAGCTTCCGAGAGACATCCGAGGAGACTCCGACAGGCATTCAAGTGGCTGGCCTTTCTGTTCGCCCTTTTCCTCCTCGTCCTCCTCCTCCTCCTCCTTCTCCTAGCCTCCACGGCCCGAGGGAACTTGCACGCGTGGGCAACCGGCTGCCCCCGAGGCGCCGCCGCCGCGCTTCCGACCCCCCCCCAAGGTGTTCACGCTCGGGCGGCCCGCCCGCGATGCCTCCTCCTCCTCCTCCTCCTCCTCCTCCTCCTCCTCCTCCTCCCCCTCCCCCCTCCCCATCCTCCTCCTCCTCCTCCTCCTCCTCCTCCTCCTCCTCCTCCTCCTCCTCCTCCTCCTCAGGCTCAGAGCATGCAGTTACAATGTTCTCTCGCTGCGTCAAGAAGGACGGTGGAGTGATATCATGCAGGAACTCCGATCATGCACGGCGATCGGTCTTCAAGGCACGCGGTGTACGGAGTCACGTGGACTGGTATGCCAGCAAGACAGGATGGGCAGATTTCATCGCTTCAGATGGCCACGGGCACCGGGAACATCAGGGAGATCGACAGGGCTGGGACTTCTCTTGAATGACAGGCTCGTGCAGGGCCACATGATCAGGCAGGTTTTTTCGCCCGAGGGATGAGAAGGACGCTTCGGAGCTGTCAGATGCAAAGGCAAACGTATAGATGCCACTTTTGTAATAGGATATGCGCAGACAGACCCCCATGGATCCCAGAAAGACAGGAGGTTGCACGAAAAGAAACGTCAGCACTTCTGGTACGGACTCTCGCAGCTGATCGACACATTGCCAGCGAGCACCATCCCTGTGCTCATGATAGATGCCAACGCTCGATTAGGATCGGTCGAGTCAGCGCCACACGTAGGCAGAGAAGAGCATGACGAAGATAATTACATGAGTGTTCGAAAGTTTCTTGAGTACCACCATCTCTGCGCGCTGAATTCTCATTTCTGCACTGGGCCGACCTTTTACCACGGCTCGGGAGATCACACGGCACGGATTGATGTGCGCGCCTTCGAGTGTGCGTGCACATGTGGAAGCGTGCGAGGTGTGGGGGGGGGGGACGGGGGATCCGCTGCAGAATATCAATGCGCGAGAACTAGAAGAGACCGCTTCCCGGTGGTGGTCCGTTTTCGAAGCGGCCCGGTCTTCGAGTTGAAGCCTCAGGCCGCCGCAGCATGGGATCAAGACAAGATTTCAAGATGCATACGCTTCGGACAATGATCGAGTTTTTGTCGAAGGTGGACGAGTCACTAGAGGCCGTGGCGCCCGAGGTGCAGGAGCTTTACACCAGAGGCGTAGACGCCATTTTTCATCGAGTGCACGAGGCGGTGCGAAAGCACGCCAAGGAGGCTTTCGAGAGAAAGCCGAAGCTGCAGTCCCGCCCAGCAGACACGAAGCAAGCGCTGGAGGCGAGACTAGAGTGCAGGTTCGGCCTCAGGCAATTGCGTGCAATGCTCTTGCCTCTTCTTCCCCTCCTCTTTTCCTCTGGGTGAGCCGGGTCGGAAGGTTCACTGGGGCGGGAAGGGAGTGCACGAATTTTTACCGAGGCGATGCTTTTGGCATTGTTGGTCCAATTTCGCGGGCTTATAGCGATGCATACGATCCGCACGCATGCCTGGCGAGTATCGTGATTAAGTGCCAGAAGAGGGACAAGAAAGTCAGAGCGAACCTTCGGCGCGACAGGTCCAAGCAGAAGGGACTGTATGCGAGCTAGCTCGAGAGCGCCAAGAGAAGCGGAGACACGGCGCTGTGCTGGAAGCTCTCGAGGCTGCTAGCGAGGGGTAGCTTAGGACTTAAGCAGAGGAACTGTTGTGCCACACGTACAAGGCTTCAATGTCAGACGTGGAAAATCATCCTTGATCTGGCGGGCGATCAGGGTGGTTTATCGGCCAGGCCCCCCGCTCCGGGGGGGGAGGATCAACGTGGGCAAGAGCGTGGCCCTAAGATGGACCTCGCTGCGCAGACCGTTCAGCAAGGCATGGATGATGTTATCGAGGTTCGCAGCCGCATGAAGCGAGCCAGGCTGCGACGCACGCCACCCGACTGAAGCTTCCTAGGCAGAGTGTGGCGTCTGCTGATGTGGCCCAATGAGTTTAAATGTTTGAAGCCTGGTACGCAGCTGGAGGAGGATTCGGATAGCGACTGGCACTTTCTAGCATCGACGAATGTTTAACATGGATTTCTGTGACAATTCGCCACCAGGGGAGACCCCCTTGCAGTGGCATTATAGCCAAGCCTTTTTCTCCCAACAAGCTGAGCGACAAGAGCGAGTGCAAAGGTCAGAGACTACTGCATTCGCTCGACGCCCTCGGCAAAGTGTGTTACATTATTTTTTGTGGTACAGGTATCCAATGCTTACGAGCGCAGCTGATTGCACGTACACGTTCGGATACTTGAAAAGTCGGAGGAGAGAGGAAGCCGTCCTCGCCCAGAGCGAGCGTGCCTCACGCTTGCACGGCAGCGTAATAGGTAGGCTCACGACGCTGTGCGATGCCGCGGGCGCTGTTCACAGCGTGCTGTACGAGCACTTGTATGCGTACGTTGACGAGCACTGTTTTGAGTTTGGCGCGGAGTTGTTGAAGCAGAGACTCAGGTTCGCACAGGTGTCGATCGATTGTGCAGATGGAAAGTTGGTCGTGAGCATCGGATAGGAGACAGAACCAAGTGATGCGAATTCGTGTCGTGGTTCTTTGTAGCATACAGTCGGCCGTTCGACGTGTTTCGTTAATCGGATGCACAGAGTATATACGTGCAGGTACGTTGGCTTCGGCACTGCTTGACTGGCAGCACCGATGGCAGAGCGCACCTGAACCAGCAGTCTAGACAGCACATGTACATTTCGCTTGCAAGTTTCTCGGACGACATTGCACGGACGTCCGCAATGGTGGATGCCACGCGTTGCCGCCTGCGCACGCGGGCTCAGTGCGACCCGCTCAGCGAGGAATTGGCAAGCATCAGCGTGGCGCTGAATGGAGACAAGTAGATATCGCTGGTCCAGTTGGAGGGGAAGGGGGCGCAAGGCGGCAAGATGCGACTACCTCGGGACGAGAACGGGATGATGGGGAAGGTCAGGCGGGGGGCGACGTGTTTGGGCGGCACGCTGCACTTTCAAGGGGTGTCAAGCCCGGAATTGCTGTTCGAGTGAGGCGAGCGAGGCAAGCGTTCGCTGTGCTAGGCCGCGCTTGGAAGTTGCGAACGAAAGGTGGGGAACGGTGATCTACAAGAGTATGGTGGAGGGATCATTGTTATCGGAGGTTGTTGCTTACCTTTTGGGCGAATCTGACCTTCAGCGCCTGGAGGGCGTCCACGCGCATCTGGCCAGGCGAGCACTCCAAGGCAGGGGTTGTTTGAAGATAGCTGTCAACAGCGAGGGCCCGAGAAAATGCCGCACCCTCCCGAGCGCCGATAGCAGGAACGAGATGAAACTGTGCACACCGCACTGTACGCTGAGAGCTTGGAGGACACGCTGGCGGCAAGAGATAGTAAGAAAGCCTGGTAGGCATCTTCTCGTGTTAGTGATATTTTTTGTTGATATACAGAGTGGGAAAATCACAACTCATGCGACGCCCGAGGGTATGCTTGTGCCACGCCTGGTGCGAATTCCGCTCCTGTCCCGCGCTGTGTCGTTGCCAGGCGTTGTTGCTGCCGAGAGTCTGTACTTGGGAAGGATGGAAGCAACTTACGGGGCGACGCGGAGCTGAGATCCGGAGGGGATCGGAGGCTACTAGGTCAGCGTGGAGGGCGGGAAGATTCTGGGAGTTGACGCACTCTATCCGATTGAAGCGCATAGCTGTTAAAAGGGTTATCCTCTCGGCAGCATGATCGGGACTGGAGTCGCATTTACCAAGCAAGCTGGACTACAGACGTCTGGATGCCGTCATTCTCGGATTTGCACGGGTGGTCCTGGGAGATCGTAAACCTGAGTTTGCAGCAGATGCACCAGACGGCGCAAGACCGAAGTATCGCTCTCTGCCTGGGGCAGCAGCGCTCCAGAAAATGAGGCAATGAGAAAATGAGTGTTGGTTCGCGGGCTCCGACAGTGGCAACGCTTTGTCATGTACCCAGGGGACAACCGACAGACCCTGGTCGCTCTCTAGGTCCCTGGACGGCCTCGGCGAGGCCAGCACCTTCCTCGACGACGGCTCGGTGAGCCCGAAGGCCAATCTCTGGGCCCTCCAGGTCCAGCGGGACCTCCAGGCGCTGCAGCTCCTCGACGGGGGCCCCGAGTTCCTCGAGCAGTACTCGGTCAGGGACGTGTTTTCCAGGGAAGTTGTCGGCAGGATCTACTGTAGGTTCAATCTTGATAAGCTTCGCAGGAAACCAGGACTACGTGGGCCCCCCAGTGGATCTCATCAACAAGACCTGCAAGGAGGACTCCCTGAGGCTCATGTTATGTGATCTACCTGGTCAGGGACCCGATGGGCTCTGTGGGCAGATATTCTACAGCGCAGGGGCCCTCCGAGCACACAAATGTCAATTCCCAGCACATCGTATGCGTGTACCTGCGCACTTACTGCTCATCACCAAATCAGCGCCTGCAGTGTATGTCTACGTTTAACAGTATGGTAATGGCCAAACGTCACGCCGCTCAGGCCCTCAGACCCCGAATCTGTATATATGTGTGTGTATGTGTGTGTGTGTGTGTGTGTAAACAGAGCCCGTATGCCCCCGCGGTGGAGACCCCCATGGACGTCCATTGTCCGTTCTGCATCGATTTGGGCTCGGCGTTTGAGGGCGTTGTCTTTAATATGCCGCCTGGCTCGAAGCACACCGCAACTTTCGAGACTCTGGCGGAGCTCCACGGACACGTCAGAGAAGTACACGCTCCGCCTGCACCTGACCTGGTATCAGACGAGTGGGATGGACCTGGCCAACCGCGCCCTCAGCGTGGACGCTTCAGAGCGAGGCCGCGCCTTGCGCTCGCGAAGCGGCGATACGCGGCGCCGAGGCAACGGGAGCAGACAGCAGGGACGAGCCCAACGAGCACCCCACTCGCAGCCCGCCCAGCCAAACCAGCGGGGCGAGGCCGCGGCCGCGGGGAGCCTCGGAGTGGCAGGCATGGCGGCCGCAGCGGCAGGGGCGGCAAGGGCGGGCGCACCACGGCAGCCCCAACTGCCGCAGCAGCATCAGCA
>CAUYUJ010000248.1:257550-260050 GCA_963575745.1 Prorocentrum cordatum | reverse complement strand
GAGGGAGGAGGACGGGAGGGACAGGGAGGACGGGAGGGAGGGAAGGACGGGAGGACGGGAGGAGGACGGGAGGGAGGGAGGGCGGGAGGGAGGGAGGACGGGAGGGAGGGAGAGCGGGACGGGAGGGAGGGAGGGTCGGGAGGGAGGGAGGGTGGGAGGGAGGGAGGGAGGGAGGGGTTGGAGGGATGGGAGGGGTGGAGGGAGGGATAGGGGGGAGGGAGGGACGGGACGGAGGGAGGGTGGGAGGGAGGTGGGCGAGGAGGAGGAGGAGGAGGAGGAGGAGGAGGAGGAGGAGGAGGAGGAGGAAGAGGAGGAGGAGGGAGGAGGACCTGCAGGAGGACATGCCCGACCTGGGCCTTGGCTCTGGCGCGGCCTTTGCGCACCCGCCGCCGAGCCCGCCGCCGCTAGCCCGCCCCCCCCCGCCCGGCCGCGCGCCTCTCCTCGCCGTCGGGGCAGCGGCGGGGGGTCTCGGGCGCGGCGCCTCGAAGGGTCAAGTCGGGCATGTCCCTCTACAGCAGGAGTATTCCCAAACCGTCAAGAAAGAGTCGGGGGACGATGTTTCGACTGTTCTTGACCATCTTTGAATACTTTTCGTGGGCACGTTTATTCTTCCTCCAAAGCCCGCCTGTAGGAGGACGTGCCCGACCTGAGCGCAGCGCCTCGAGGGTCAGGCCACCGCAAACAGGGATCGAAGGGGTGTGGATTAGCGACGGGCCCCGCTTCCGTGGGGAATCGCGGACTTCCGCCGCCGAGCGAGGCGGCACTGGCCGCATGTTGGAGAGGGCATTTCGCCACTTCGCCACTTCCCTCGGTCCATGGATTTGCCGACCGCGCGCCCAATTCATGGATCGCTAATCCATGCTTGCGCGCCCCCGAGGGAGGGGGGGAGGGCGCGTGCGCAGGGGCTCCCGCAGAGCGCGGGTGCCTCCCCTCTCCGCCCCCGGGCGGCCCTCGGAGTCCCGGGCGCCGTCGGGCGCGCCGGCGTGCAGGCGTCGAGCAGGGGACCGCCTGCAGCATCCATCTGCACTTAAGTCGGGCATGTCCCTCTGCAGGAGGAGTATTCAAAAACAGTCCGAACATAGTCTGGGGACGACTTTTCAGTATTTGTGATTGTTTGCGAGTATTTTTCGACCATCTGTTGTTTGTTTAAAATCTGCCTGTAGGGGGACAGGCACGACCTAGATCGATACCCTTAGTCGGGCATGTCCTCCTACAGGCGGGTTTTGGAAGACAGTCTTTTCTAAATGCTTAAACAATACATAGTCAGACATGGTCAAGCATAGTCGAAACGTCGTCCCCTGTCTGTGTATTGGGAATATTTTTGAATATTCCTGGTGTAGAAGGACATGCCCGACTTAAATCTACACCCCGAACTCGGTTTCCAGTCGAGTCTACGCGAGAAAACAACACGCAAGGTTCCACCTTCTTCGTACACTCGACGAGAAGATCCATTTTGGGGTGCAGGCAACCCGCGTGGTAAGGACGGGCAACCTTCCCAAGGATACCCTTTCACCTTTGCCTCCTCGGCCCATCCTTCGCCACTTTCGTTGGCCGCGCCCCGCTCGAAACGCTTCGAATTGGGCGTCCAAGGCCCTTGCATCCTTGCCGTGCATCCCTATGATACGGGTCGACTGTGCCTCGAAATGGATTCCCCGTTAAACCTCTGAGAAAAAGAAGGCACAAGGTGCCACATTTTTCGCGAACTCGACGAGAAAGTCAATCTTCAGGGCGCATGAGTTCTGTGCAGTGGGAACCCATGGCAAGAAACACCCTGCTTGCCTCTAGGGTGCCCCGGGTTTCTTGGGTTCCTCTGGCTCTGCTGTGGAAGGCGTGCCGCTCCCACGCCAGAAACCAGCGGACGCCCTGGGGCCTCAGGGCTGGGTCTCTTGTGGGGAAGGTTTCTCGTGGTCGAGCTCCCACTGTACGCACGACATCGAACACCGCACGGGGAATGGACGTCCGAGCGATGGCGAGGGCAGCCGTCGGTCGCCGATCCACGAGCACTGCTCTCCCCCTCTCGGCCCCCGACTTCCTGTGGGCGGCGGGGCGTCGCCTTGCCCGCGCCCCGCCGCCGGGACGCTCCCGCCCCAGAGACCGCTGCACGCTCCTGCGGGCCTCCCGGGCGCCGGGCCCCTGCTGTGGGCGGGGCTCCTCTTGTGGAGTCGAGCTCCTGCTGCAGGCGATCCCCTGCTCCCAGGCGGGAGCCGGGACGCCCCGGCGCCGCCGCCGAGGAGCCCCGTGCCTCTGCGCCCGTGAGCCCTGGCCGTGGCGCCGGCCCCGCCGCGCCGCCGCCGCCACCGCCGCCGCCCCGCCTCGGGGGCGAGGCGGGGGCCAAGCCCGCCCCGGAGGAGCCCCTGGCTGACCCAGAAGGGGGTCCAGCGAGGAGGAGGAGGAGGAGGAGGAGGAGGGAGGAGAAGGGGGATGATGATGATGATGATGATGATGATGATGATGATGATGATGATGATGATGATGATGATGATGATGATGAGGATGATGA
>CAUYUJ010000248.1:234735-252235 GCA_963575745.1 Prorocentrum cordatum | reverse complement strand
GGAAACTGCCCCCCCCCCCCCCCCGAAAAAGAGGCCGCACATATGTTCACTCTGAGCGGGCTTTGACGGGGTTGGGCCCGCAGGGGTGTGCCCACAAGCAGTTCGCGAACATCACAGGCAAACAAGAGGTAGCCCACAAACCTCCTGGCCGAAAGCAAACGAGAAAAGGTTGTGACTGGGCTCGCGGAAAACTGCGGGCAATAAACAGGTCCCGCAAATTTCCCCACCCCAGACAAACCAACACATGGCTGCGATTGGGAAAGCAAAAACTGCGGGCCGAACAAATATGGCCCACAAACCTCCTCCCCCGAAACAGTTGCGACTGGGCTCGCAGAACCTGCAGGCTGACGGAGGATGGATAGCACATCCCCACGGCTCGCACAGCCACATCAACATGGCCCGCACATCTGTGCTGCCTTACTCCAAGCAGACAAGGAAAGGCTGCGAGCGGGCGTGCAAAAACTGTGGGCACATAAAATGGCCAGCACATCTCTCCACCTGAAAGAATTCCGATTGGGCTCGCAGAAATGGCAAGCCAACGCAACATGGACCGCACATCTCCTCACTCACACATATTACGGGCTAACAAACATGAGCTGCAAATCTCCTTTGGGATTGGGTTCGCTGAATGTGCGGGCCAACAAACAAATATCTAGCGAGCCCCCTCACCCCAAACAAACCAGGGAAAACTCCGACTGGGCTCGCAAAAACGGCAGGCAAAACAAAAATGGCCCGCACATCCCCCCACCAGAAACAACTGCGATTGGGCTCGCAACAACTGCAAGCTAACGCAACAAACATGACCAGCACATCCGTTCTGGGATTGTGCTCGCAAGCAAGGCAGGACAAGCGACGATTGGGTTCGCAGAAGCCGCGGGGCAACAAAAATGGCCTGCACATCTCCGCACCCCACAACGACAAAGAGTGGATCTGCTCACGCAAGCAGGCAAGGACGGGCAAAAGTGGTGGCGGGGAGCGCAGATACCCCCCCAAACGGCCCGCAAACCTGCTCGCGGCCAACAAACAATGGACCCGTACATCATCTCGCCCAGAAGGGGCGAGGACGGGCTGGGACTGGGCTCGCAGAGGCCGCGGTCAACAACTAATTACCAGCAAATCTGCCCGCCCCCAAGGGGCAAGGAGGGGATCTGCCCACTCCGCCATGCACGGAAAAGGCAAGGGTGATGGCGGGGGCAAGGCAAGGCAACGACGGGCTCGCGGGAGGGTGACGGCGGGGAATGCAGGCCGAAAGCCCGCTCCAGGCGGCGACGGGAAAGCGCTGGGCCGGCGCAAATTGCGGGCCAACAAGAAGTGGCCCGCAATGACCCGCACTTCTGCTCACTCGCAGGCGCTGCGCTCGCGGCGGGTGCTTGCGGGGCGCGCGGCCAACAAATGGCCCGCACATCTGCCCACTCACGGCAGGGCAGGGGCAAGCGCCGGGAGCGCGGGGAGCGAAGGCCAACAACATAGCTCGCACACCTGCTCGCTCCAAGCGGGGCAGTGAACAAAGACGCTGGGCACGCGAAGGGCGCGGGCCACGCAAGAAAAAAAAGGCGGGCGCGGTCTTACAAGGCCGGGATGACCTACACTTTTTGCGGCTTCCTTCAAGAGAAGAACAAGAGAGAGACAGAGAGAGACAGAAAAAAAAAACGTTTCCCTGCGCGCCCCGCAATGACTGACCTTAGGCCTTGACCATAGGCCACAGGGTCGGATGTCTCTGGGGGGTTGTGCTTTTTCTGCCTGCGATTTTTTTTGGCCGGGTCTTTTGGTGGGTCACACGCTTCGTGACGTCACAATGGCGGGGTGAAACGACGGTGACACGACGGTGGCTGGGGGGGTGACGACCTTGGCTGGGGGTGAGACGACGGTGAGACGACGGTGGCTGCGTGGGACGACGACGGATTTGGGGGAATCTCATGCTTTCCTGTACTCAGAATTCGCTCTCGGAGGGTCGGCAGAAGCGAAAACCCATCGGGCCTGGAAATCAAGCCCGAAGGATCTTTGGGTTTCTTATGCATTCCTGTGCTTCGGATTCACTTTCGGGGAATCGGAGCCAGAGACAAAATCATCGGGGCCTGAAAATTTTAAAGCCGACGGATTTGGGGGAATCTCATGCTTTCCTGCACTCAAAATACGCTCTCGGAGGGTGGGAAGCAGCGAAAACCCATCGGGCCTGGAAATCAAGCCCGAAGGATCTTTGGATGATCATGCATTCCTGTGCTCGGATTTCACTTTCGGGGAATCGGCGGCAGCGAAAATCCATCGGGCCTGAAAATTAAGCCCGACGGATTTGGGGGAATCTCATGCTTTCCTGTACTCAGAATTCGCTCTCGGAGGGTCGGCAGCAGCGAAAGCCCATCGGGCCTGGAAATCAAGCCCGGAGGATCTTTGGGTTCTCATGCGTTCCTGTGCTCGGATTTCGCTTTCGGGGAATCGGCGGCAGCGAAAATCCATCGGGCCTGAAAATTAAGCCCGACGGAACTGGGGGAATCTCACGCGTTCATATGCTCGAAATTCGTTTTTGGAGAATCGGCGGCAACGAAATTTTATCGGGCCTGGAAAAACGAGCCCGGATGATCTGGAGGAATCTCCTGCTTTTTTGTTGTCGGAATTCGCTTTCGGAGAGTTGGCTGCAGAGCAAACCCATTGGGCCTGAAAATCAATCCCGAAAGATCTGGGGAAACCGCATGCTTTCCTGTGCGCTTTCGGAAGGTGAGACGACGGTAAGACGACGGCGGCTGGGGGGGGAGGGCGGGTGACCGGGGGGGTGAGACGACGGCGAGACGACGGTGGCTGGGGGGTGAGACGACGGCGGCTGGGGGGTGACACACAGGTGAGACGGACGGTGGCTGGCGGTTGAGACGACGATGAGACGAGGGCGGCTGATGGGTGAGACGACGGCGAGACGACGGCGGCGGGGGTGAGACGACAATGGCTGGGGGGTGAGAAGACGGTGAGAAGACGGCGGCTGGGGGGCGAGACAGCGGTGGATGGGGGGTCAGACCACGGTGGGACGACGGCGGTTGGGGGGACGGCGAAGCGACGGTGGCTGCGGGGGCGAGATCGACAACGGCGAGATGACCACCACGCACCACCACGTACCACCACCACGTGCCACCACGCACCACCGCGCACCACCACCACGCACCACAACGCACCACCAGGCATGACCACCACGCACCACCACGTACCACCACGCATGGCCACCACGCACCACCACGCATCACCACGCATGACCACCACGCACCACCACGCACCACCACCACGTACCACCACGCACCGCCACGTACCACCACGCTTGACCACCACGCATGACCACTACGTACCACAACGCACCGCCACCACGTGCCACCACGCACCATCACGCACCACCACGTATGACGACCACGTACCACCACGCATGACCACCACGCATGACCACCACGCACCACCACTTATGAACACCACGCACCACCACGCACCGCCACCACGCACCACCACGCACCACCACGCATGACAACCACGCACCACCACGCACCACCACGCATGACAACCACGTACCACCACTGAGCACCACGCACCACCACGTATGACCACCACGTACCACCACGCATGACCACCATGTACCACCACGTATCACCACGTATGACCACCACGCATCACCACGCACCACCACCACGCACCACCACGCACCACCACGTATGACCACCACGTATGACCACCACGTATGACCACCACGTACCACCACCACGTGCCACCACGTACCACCACGCATGACCACCGCGCATGACCACTACGCACCACCACGCATGACCACCACGTACCACCACGTACCACCACGCATGGCAACCGCGCGCCACCACGCACCACCACGCACCACCACCACGCACCGCCACGCACCACCACGCACCGCCACCACGTACAACCACCACGTGCCCCCACGTGCCACCACGCACCCCACCACGCACCAACACGCACCACCACGCATGACCACTACGAACCACCACGCATGACCACCACGTGCCACCACGCATGACCACCACGCACCACCACGCACCACCACCACGCACCGCCACGCACCACCACGTATTACCACAACCAAACCAACCACGCGTTTGACCACCCGCACACACGCTGACCACCACGTATGTGCCCCACGCCCCACACGATGACCAACGCAGTACCACCATGCACCACCACGCATGACCACCATCGTACCAACAAAGTTAACCAACACGCATGAAAACACGCACCACCCACGCACCACCACGTCCTCCACCACGCACCACCACGTACACACGCACCACCACGTATGGCCACCCGTATGGCCACCACGTTTAAAACCCCACCACCACCACGTGACACCACGTATGACCACCATACCACCACGTATGACCACAACGTACCACTACGTATGACCACCACATACCACCACCACGTGCCACCACGCACCACCACGTACCGCCACGCACTACCACGTATGACAACCACGCACCACCACGCATGACCACCACGTACCACTACGCACTACCACCACGTACCACCACGTACCACCACGTATGACCACCACGTGCCACCACGCACCACCACCACGCACCACCACCACGCACCACCACCACGTATCACCACGTATGACCACCACGCACCGCCAGGCACAACCACGCATGACCACCACGCACCACCACGCACCACCACCACGCACCACAACGCACCACCACCACGCACAACCACGTATGACCACCACGTGCCACCACGTACCACCACGCACCCCACCCCACAACCCACCACAGACCACCAAGTAAGACCACCACGCATGACCACCACGTACCACCACGCATGACCACCACGCACCACCACGCATGACCACCACGTACCACCACGCACCACCACGTACCACCACCACGCACCACCACGTACCACCACGTATGGCCCCCACGCATGACCACTACGCACCACCACCACGCACCACCACCACGCACCCCCACCACGTACCACCACGCACCACCACGTACAACCACGTATGACCACCACGCACGACCACGCACCACCACGCATGACCACAACGTACGGCCACGTACAACCACGTACGATCACCACGCACCACCACGCATGACCACAACGTACCACCACGTACCACGACGTATGACCACCACGCACCCACACGCACCACCACGTACCACCACCACGTACCACCACGTACCGCCACGTATGACCACCACCTACCACCACGTACCACCACCACGTGCCACCACGCACCACCACCACGCACTACCACGCACCACCACGCATGACCACCACGTACCACCACGCATGACCACCACGTGCCCCCACGCACCACCACGTATGACCGCCACGTATGACCGCCACGTACCACCACGCACCACCACCACGTACCACCACGCACCAGTAGTAGTAGTAGTAGTAGTAGGTAGTAGTAGGTAGTCGTGGTTGTGGTGGTGGATGGTGGTGGATGGTTGTGGTGGTGGCAGTTTAGTAGTAGTAGTAGTAGGGTGTAGTAGTAGTGTAGTAGTAGTAGTCGTTGTAGTGTAGTATTAAAGGTATCAGTGTAAAAGTTGTTAGTAGTGTTGTAGTAGTGTCGTAGTAGTAGTAGTGGTAGTAGTAGTAGTAGATTATAGTAGTAGTGTAGTAGCAGTAGTAGTGTAGTAGTAGTAGTAGTAGTAGTAGTAGTAGTAGTAATAGTAGTAGCAGTCGTAGTAGTAGTAGTAGTAGTAATAGTAGTAGTAGTAGTAGTAGTAGTAGTAGTAGTAGTGGCTGTAGTAGTAGTACTGGTAGTAGTATCAGCAGCAGCGGCAGCAGTAGTAGTAGTAGTAGTAGCAGTCGCAGAAGTAGAAGTAGTAGTAGTAGTAGTAGTAGTAGTAGTAGTAGTAATAGTAGTAGTAGTAGCGATAGTAGTAGTAGTAGTAGCAGTAGTCGTAGTAGTCGTAGTGGTAGTAGTAGTGGTAGTAGTAGTAGTAGTTGTAGTAGAAAAATGTTAATAGGCGTAATAGAAATAATAGTGCAGGAGCAGCAGCAGCATCAGCAGCAGCATCAGTAGTAGTAGTAGTAGTAGTAGTAGTAGTAGTAGTAGTAGTAGTAGTAGTAGTAGTCGTAGTAGTAATAGTAGTGGTAGTAGTAGTGGTGGTAGTAGTAGTAGTAGTAGTAGTAGTATTAGTAGTAACAGTAGTAGTATCAGCAGCAGCAGCAGTCGTAGTAGTAGCAGTAGTAGTAGTAGTAGTAGTAGTAGTAGTAGTAGTAGTAGTAGTAGTAGTAGTAGTAGTAGTAGTAGTAGTAGTAGTAGTAGTAGTAGTAGTAGTAGTAGTAGTAGTAGTAGTAGTAGTAGTAGTAGTAGTAGTAGTAGTAGTAGTAGTAGTAGTAGTAGTAGTAGTAGTAGTAGTAGTAGTAGTAGTAGTAGTAGTAGTAGTAGTAGTAGTAGTAGTAGTAGTAGTAGTAGTAGTAGTAGTAGTAGTAGTGGTGGTGGTAGTAGTAGTAGTAGTAAAAGTAAAACGCAAACGTAAAAGTACAAGGCCGGGATGACCTACACTTTTTGCGGTTCCCTTGAAGAGAAGAACCAGAGAGAGGCAGAGAGAGACAGAGAGCCCCCCGTTTGCCTGCGCGCCCCGCGATGACTGACCTTAGGCCTCGACCATAGGCCGCAGGGTCGGATGTCTCTGGGGGGTTGTGTTTTTTTCTGCCTGCGAGTTTTTTTGGCCAGGTCTTTTGGTGGGTAACACGCTTCGTGGCGTCATAATGGCGGGGTGAGACGACGGTGAGACGACGGTGGCTTGGGGGGGGGGCGACCTTGGCTGGGGCTGAGACGACGGTGAGACGACGGTGGCTGCGTGGGACGACGAAGGATGTGGGGGAATCTCATGCCTTCCTGTACTCAGAAGTCGTTCTCGGAGGGTCGGCAGCAGCGAAAACCCATCGGGCCTGGAAATCAAGCCCGAAGGATCTCTGGGTTCTCATATATTCCTGTGCTCGGATTTCACTTTCGGGGAATCGGCGGCAGCGAAAATCCACCGGGCCTGAAAATTAACCCGACGGATTTGGGGGAATCTCATGCGTTCCTGTGCTCAGAATTCGCCCTCGGAGGGTGGGAAGCAGCGAAAACCCATCGGGCCTAGGAAGCAAGCCCGAAGGATCTTTGGGTTCTCATGCATTCCTGTGCTCGGATTTCACTTTCGGGGAATCGGCGGCAGATCCATCGGGCCTGAAAATTAAGCCCGACGGATTTGGGGGAATATCATGCTTTCCTGTACTCCGAATTCGCTCTCGGAGAGTGGCAGCAGCGAAAACCCATCGGGCCTGGAAATCAAGCCCGAAGGATCTTTGGGTTCTCATGCATTCCTGTGCTCGGATTTCACTTTCGGGGAATCGGCGGCAGCGAAAATCTATCGGGCCTGAAAATTAAGCCTGACGTGGCGAAGCCCCTCCCTACCCTCCCCGCCGGGGGGGGGGGAGGGGGGGTCGCCACCCAGATACGCATCCTCCCTGGGGGGTCCCGGAGCTCAGAAAAGCTTCAAGACGAGCCAAGAGCGCCAGAAGACACCCCCAAAAGGGTACAAGAGGGCCTCGACTCGACGAACGATCGCCCCAAGACGCCCAAGACGGCCCGAAGACGGCCTAAGAGGCCCTCAATACGCTCCAAGAGAGCCCCAAGAGCACTCCCAAGAGGGCCCCGGGAGCCAAAATCGTCAATTTTACATTGGTTTTTGAATGATTTTGGCCTTCTCGCCTTTTCGGCTTTCCGACACTCCAAGACGGCCCAAGAGGCCCCCAAGAGGGCCCCAAGAGCGCACCAAAAGGCCTACAAGAGGGCCCCAAGACGGCCCAAGAAGGCCCCAGGACAGCCCAAGAGGCGCCCAAGACGGCCCAATAGGGTCCCAAGACGGGCCCAAGAAACGGCCAAGAGGGGGACGAGGAACCGAGAATTCGAGACTTCCGCCCTAAGAGGCCCCCGGGAAGCCCCAAGAGGCCCCCAAAAGGCCCCAAGAGGCCCCCAAGCGGCGCCAAGACGCCCCCAAGATGCGCCGAAGACGGCCTCCGGAAGCCCCAAGAGGCCCAAAAGAGGCCCGAAGAGGCCCCACAACGGCCCCCAAGAGGCTTCAAGTTGCCTTCCAGACGCCCCCGAGAGGTCAACCACGAGATCCCAACCAACATCCATAAGGCCTCCTCCTCCTCCCCCTTCACCCTTCCTCCTCCTACTCCCTTCCGCCTCCTCCTCCTCCTCCTCCTCCTCCTCCTCCCCCCCTCGTGTTGTCTTTCGTCATCTTCAGGGTCGGCGGCAACGGCCGTAAGGCCTTCGCAATCCATCGGGCCTGAAAATTAAGCCCGACGGATCCGGGGAAATCTCATGCTTTCCTGTACTCAGAATTCGCTCTCGGAGGGTGGGCAGCAGCGAAAACCCATCGGGCCTGGAAATCAAACCCGAAGGATCTTTGGGTTCTCATGCATTCCTGTGCTCGGATTTCACTTTCGGGGAATCGGCGGCAGATCCGTCGGGCCTGAAAATTAAGCCCGACGGATTTGGGGGAATATCATGCTTTCCTGTACTCAGAATTCGCTCTCGGAGGGTGGGCAGCAGCGAAAACCCATCGGGCCTGGAAATCAAGCCCGAAGGATCTTTGGGTTCTCATGCATTCCTGTGTTCGGATTTCACTTTCGGGGAATCGGCGGCAGCGAAAATCCATCGTGCCTGAAAATTAAGCCCGACGGATTTGGAGAATTTCACGCGTTCATATGCTCAGAATTCGCTCTCGGAGGGTGGGAAGCAGCGAAAACCCATCGGGCCTGGAAATCAAGCCCGAAGGATCTTTGGGTTCTCATGCATTCCTGTGCTCGGATTTCACTTTCGGGGAATCGGCGGCAGATCCATCGAGCCTGAAAATTAAGCCCGACGGATTTGGGGGAATCTCGGGCTCGATTTTCGGGCCCGATGAGTGTTCGCTGCCGCCCACCCTCGGAAGGGTGAGATCCCCCCAAATCCTTCGGGCTCGATTTTCAGGCCCGATTGGTTTTCGCAGCCGCCGACCCTCCGAAAGCGAATTCCGAACGCAAGAAAACAACAAATTCTCCCAGATCAGTCGGGCTCGATTTTCAGGCCCGATGGGTTTTCGCTGCTGCCAACCCTCCGAAACCGAATTCCGTGCACGTGAAAGCTTGAAACTCCCCCAATGCATTCGGGCTCGATTTTCAGGCCCGATGGGTTTTCGCTGCCGCCGACCCTCCGAAAGCGAACTCCGAATGCAAAAAAAAAACAAAACGGCTGGCGCGACTGCGGCTTGCGACGCAGATGCACACGCACACGCACACGCACACGCACACGCACACACACACAAACAAACAAACAAACAAACAAACAAACAAACAAACAAACAAACAAACAAACAAACAAACAAACACACGCGCGCGCGCAAACACGCACCGTGTTACTGGTAGCTTGTAAAAGTCCTGGAACGCATAGGGACGGCGTGGCGCGCGCGCACGAGAGAGAGAGAGAAAGAGAGAGAGAGAGAGGGGGAAGAGGAACACAAATCAAGCAAAACATCTGAACAAATGATCGTGACACCGGCCTTGTGAGACCACGCCCGGCAAAAAAAACGCCTGCTCACGTCAAGCAGGCGCAAGCAGGGATTTGGCCAGAGGGGTCTGTGGGGCAACAATAAGTGGCCTGCACATCTGCTCCCCCGAAGCGGGGCGGGGAACAGCGATGGGCCCGCGCAGATCGCGGGGCAACAACCTGGCCAGCAAACGTGCCCCACTCCAAGCATGCCAGCACGGGCTGGGGTTGGAAAAAGCTATGCCCGCGCAAATGCTCACCCTGCGCAGCAAGACAACGCGCTGGGTCCGCGATGAATGCGGGCAAAGGAAAAAGCTGGCGCGCACCAAGGGGGGGGCACCCACACCCCGCCAGAAACTCACTGTCCCGCACATCTGCTCACCCGAGGTACGGGCGACAAGAGCTACGAATCGGACTTTCTGTTGCCCACTGGGGCTTTCCGTGGCTCGGTGGCGCTTTCTGTGGCCCGTCGGCACGGATTGTTCCGTTCCCGATGGGCACAAGATGGCCCAATATGGCCTCCAAGACGGCCAGGGTGGCCTCCAAGTTCGCCCAAGTTGATCCACCATGGCCTCCTAGACGCCCCAAAAAGGTCCGCGCCGCCTCCAAGTCCGACCAGGAAACCTCCAATACGGCCTAAGATTGACCCAAGACGGCCCAAGACTGCCCAAATGCCCCCCGCCCCAAGAGGGCCCCCGAGAAGGCCTGAATGGGCCAAACTCATTGATTTTCCGTTGATGTTTGACAGCGTTCGGCATTTGTTCGTTTTCGGCTTCCCGACAGCCCGAGGCGGCCCACGAGCCACCCCCAACATCGCAGCAATATCGCCCAAGAAGCTCCCAAAATAGCCCTGCAACGGCCCAAGAGGCTCCCAATACGGCCCCAAAGGGGGCCCGGCCCAAAGGCGGCCTAGGAGGCCTCCAAGGCGCCCAAGGTGGCCTCCGAAACTGCCCTGGAGCACCCCGAGAAGGCCCCAAGTTGGTTCGGATAGGCCCCCAAGATGGCCCCCCGACGGCGCCAGACGGGCCAGGAACGTCCTAAGACTGGCAAAGGGGCCCCCGCGAAACCTTTCGAGGACCTGAAGAGGCCCAAGGAAACGCAAACGATCCCCCCAAGATGCCCCCCAGGAAGCTCCCAGGAGGTCTGCCCCCCAAGGGCTCCCAATATGCCCACTCCTCCTCATTCTCCTCCTTCTCCTCCTCCTCCGCCTCCTCCTCCTCCTTCGGAGCTTCCCCGCCATCCTCGCCCAAATTTTGATTGGCCCGCGGATGCTGTGAGCCCAATCCGAATCCTTCCTGGTCTCCTTTTTGGGTGGGGAGTTTGTGGACACTTCTGTTCGACCCGCAATTTCCGAGAGCCCAGCCACAGCTTTTCCTTTCGTGTTTGGGATGGGGAGATCTGCGGGCCATTTCGTATTTGGCCCGCAATTTGCGCGAGCCGAAGAGATTTGCGGGCCATTACGCTTTGGCCCGCAGTATCTGCGATCCCAATGCCAACCCTTCCTGGTATCTGTGGGGTGAAGAGATTTGTCGGCATGTCGTGCGCTCGCAATTTCCGCAAAGCCAAGCACAGCCTTTCCTTGTTTGCTTGGGGTGGTGAGATTTGCGGGCCATTTGCTTTTGGACCGCACTTAGCGTGAGCCGAGGCGAGTTGCGGGCCATTGCGTTTTGTCCCGCAGTTTCTGCGAAACCAAAATCCAATCGGTTTCAGATGAGGAGATTTGCGGGCCACTGTTCTTGTTTGGCTCGCAGCTCTCGCGAGCCCGATCACGGCCTCTCTTCTTCTTTTTTTTCCTCCCGAAAATGCGAGACCGCCACAGTATAAGATGTGCTCTTCGAGCCTTCTACAGGATAGACTACGCGTTGTCGGGGAAGCGAAAGCGGGAAAGCAAAAGCCAGGGGAGGGCAAGGGCGAGACCAGACGGCAGACGGGATGGGACTCAGGGCTCCTCGAGGGCTCAGCCACAATCCTCGCACGCGTCGTAGTCGCACTGCTTTTTGCACGCCGCCGTGTAATTGTCAATCGGGATGTCTGCGCCGCAGACCGAACAGAAGTATTTCTCGCGGGCCTTGATCTTGAACTTCTTGAGCGAATGCCCCTGGGGGCAGGCTGGAAGCTCGTCTGTCTTGGCCTTCAGGTCCTTCTTGTCCTTGTTGACTTTCTTCTCCATTCGCTTCTGGTAGAGGTCCTTGCTCTACTTCTGCTGTAGAGTCGCCGTGCGGTCTTCCCGCTTGTTGGCCCCCTGGAACTCCAGCTCCTGGGGCGTCTGCTGCTGGACGCTGTCGATGGGCATGTCGTCGCACTCCGTGTCAACGTGTTTGGCCACGTTCACCGCCGTGTTCAGCTTCCTCAGGGCCGACATGGCTGTGGCAAGAGGAGTAGAGAATGACCCTCCAACCAGCTGCTGCACCCGCATGCCAACTTCGACAACTGCAAGCCGCTGGGAAATCTCGTCATTGCGGGTGACCTTGTTGGCCGATGCCGCGAGGTTCGAGAGGTAAGAGCGCGCAAGCTCACGGTCGTTGATGTACGTGGTGCCATCCTTAATCGTGATTAAGGCGCGGGTAGGTCCCATGGGATGCCGGCGCGGAAAGGCTGCGGGGGACACAGCCGCGACGGCAGCATGGGCGCTGGTGCCGCAGACAACGTTCTGGCTTGAACCAAAATGGCTACGAGGTCTCTCTTCTTCTTTTTGGGGTGAGCTGATTTGCGGGCTCTTTTTTGTGCCCGATCCCAACATCAACCCCGCGACTCCAACGAAGGACCCATGGGGGCCCATCCAGGCAGAACGAACTTCTGGGGCGCGCCCAGGAACCCAGGGAGTCCGGTTTCCGCGGAGGCAAAACAAAATCCCTGGCGAGGGGTTCGAGCACGGGGTTACCCCCGCCTTAAATTCCGGAAGAGGAATGAATTCTCAGCCGCGGAGGTGCCCGCGCGAGGGGTCCCACCCCCTCCAGCGCAACCAGAGGCGGAAAAGCGTGAGAGCCCAGATTGTAAGTGCAATGCCAATAGTGGTTGCACTAGGGAGTCGTGCTAATAATAGGAAGTTGTGCCAGGGAGTCCTACTGGGAGTTGTACTAGGGAGTTGGACTAGTACTAGGGAGTTGCACAGGGAATTGCACGAATGGAATTGAACTAGGGAGTTGCACTGGGGAGTTGTACTAGGGAGATGCACTAGGGAGTTGTACTAATATTAGGGGGTTGTGCTAGGGAGTTGCACTAGGGAGTTGTACTAGCTCCACGTGTCCCAGGGAATTGTGCTAGGGAGTTGCACTACGGAGTTGCGCCAGGGAGTTGTACTGGCACAGTGGAATTGCACTGGGGAGTTGTACTCGTGCTCCTTGCACTGGGGGGTTGCGCTGGGGAGTTCTACTCGCACTGGAAAGTTGCACTAGTTGTGCTTGAGAACTGCACTAGTAGCTGTACTAGGGTTTTGTACTAGGCAGTTGCACTGAGGAGTTGCACTCAGGAGTTGTACTTGTCGTAAGAAGGAGTTGTACTGGGGATTGCAGTGGAGAGCTGTGCTGGGGGCTTACACTACTAATATGATACCAGTTGCACTCTGATGCTTGCACGGCAGGACAATTTGCTCTCTAGGAGCAACTGCGCGCTAGTACATGATAGTACCAATCGTACTCAAGTACTAGTTGTACGGTAGTCGGAGGGGTTCAGAGGTTCAAATGGCAACTCGCGCGCGGAAGAAAGAAATGCATCATAAGAAATCCATGCGCCGCCAGGGGTCCCAAGTTTAACGTGTCGCCGCGGAAGGAAGAAATAAAATCCGGCCAGGGATTGGGAGGTTCAGGCATGAGTCGCGGGGCTGATATCCCAATGCTTCCCCGACCGCCCGACCCTGCTGCGCGAGCGCAGTGGTGTCGTGGTGGCTCCTGGGTGTGTCGAGGTTGGGCTGGCCCAGCCCCCGGCGAGGGGGAAGCGTCGGCGAGGTTGCTCGGCTCCGCGACGCCGACTCGCGCTCCCACCGCCTGGCCTGGGCCTGCGCCAGTCGACAGTTGTGCCCTGCGCAAGCGCGGCCCAGCCTCGACGCGACTTCTCTTGGCCCGATCCCTGTCCTTCCTCGTCTGTTCTGGGTGAGCAAGTTTGCGAGCCCCTTTTTCGGGCGACACCTGCTTTGTAAGTCACTCCCGATCTAGTTCAGCTGATAACCCTCTGACTCACACTCTGCAGGTCTATGGTTAAAATCTGGGTTGGTCTATGTCAAGTTGGCTCCCCACCCTTCACGTACGAACAGTATGTTGGGCCCCGGCGCGAACCTCGGCAAACCCACCCAGCGCACGGGGCCTGCGGAGGCAGACCGCGGGGAGACACAAGATGCGCAGCAATCCAACACATGTTGTTGGAAATGCTGGGCCTGTAAGACCACGCCTCGTAAACGGAACCGCCCTCCATCTGTGTCACTACTGCAGATATTGAAAACAGATGCGCGCGGCGCTAAGGCGAGAGCAACAGTTTGAAAACCACCCGCCCTCCATCCGTGATTGTAAGGAGGTCTCAGGCGAAAAACGCCTGGCCCACGCTTTTTGATCGGCCTCGGGGTGCGACAGGAGGAAAAGGAATGGATGAGGAAGAGCAGGATGAGGAATAATAGGTATGAGGAAGAGGAGCGCTGGTCACGGCAGCCTGAAGCGAAACATCGGGCGCGGGCGAGGCAGCAGGCGCAGCGGACGGGCAGCCAGGATGCCCACCAGCCCCCACAACTCGGCCGCACGCGCCGCACGCGCCCACTGGCGGCACCTCTGGTGCTGCCAATTGGCGCCGCTCGGGCTGCGACGTCTCGCCCGTGGCCGCGGCGCCCCTGGCAGCACCTCTGGTGCTGCAGCGGGGGGCGCAGCAGCAACAAAAGGCGGCCGCCGTGGCGGGTGGCGCCCTCCAAGATAGGCTCGCCTGCCTTCACGGCCGGCGGCCCTGGTCTTGCTCCTCGCTCCTCCCCCTCCTGCCCCCCCTTCTCGGTCGCTCCTCCTTCTTCGTCCACTCCGTATCCTCTAGATGCTATCAGAATTATGCGATCTGACTTGCGTGGATCCCCTGGTAGCCTGGCCTCCCCCCCCCCCGCCACACACACCCACCTTAAACTGGCTTTAGTGTGAGTCTGGCTGTTGTGCCGGCCCGCGCGTTGCCTTGTGGATCTGACTCTGCGTTTAAGTCTTGTTGAAGTGGCCCAAATGACCCGGAGTCCCCACAGTGGCCCCATCGTGTGATACACGATCAGAAAGGGGGGTCTTTTTACGCTGTGCTACGGAGGGGGGGTCGGATGAGCAGGATAATGAAAAGGAGGAAGAGCAGGATTATGAGGAATGGGGAGGACCAGAAGGAGCAGGACAAGTAGGAGACGCATGGGAGCCAATGGAAGGCGGAGGGAAAAGAGAGGGGACGACGACGACGAGGAACGAAACGGACTGGAAACGTGGTCCGCGCTGGGGCGAAACCGAAACATACGAACGACGGCAGCAACGCACCAATCCTGAAATGCAGCCAACGCTGCAGCGGGAACATCATGTCTGAAGGGCCGAGAGCGTTCTGATGGGAAAGAACAATATGGAAAACAAGCTCGGGGCAATTCTGTGTGAGCAATCAGTCTACGAGATAGGCGGAGAAACCAAAGACAGCGTCAGGGGAGAGATGAGAGAAGTTTGCGTGTTGAGAAACTTGTGGAAGAGGTGAAAAGGGAGGAGGTCGATTAGGAGGACGAATCGGGGCCAGGGATATGGGGGACGACAGCGAAGCAGGGGCACAAGCCCGAGACGAGGCGGACGTGCCAGTAGTGATCCCCTGGCGGGGCCGTGACATAGACCCTGGACTACCTCTGCTGACAGAAGCGCCCACAGCGAAACAGTTCTTAGGAACTGGAGTATTTCAGATCTGGTTACGGCTTGCACTATCGTTGGACACTACTTCTCACCTGCACCGACGCACCCCAATCAGGGTCAGTTTCGATGCAAGATCTGCACGCGCACCAGCCATACAACGCCAGATCTAACACTGTAGAGCGAGCCGTACGATGGTTCCGCATCCTCCAGCTCCAGCTCCTCCTTCCTCCCGTTCATCGTCCCCCTCCTTCTCCCCCTCTGCCTCCTCCGCCTCCCTTCTGACCCTCCTTCCCCCTTCCTCTCCTCCCCCTTCCTCCTCCTCCTCCTCCTCCTCCTCCTCCTCCTCCTCCTCCTCCAGCTCGGCGCCGCATCGGGCGGGTCATGTCGCGAACGCGCTGCCCTCACGCTGGCGAAGTCCGGCTTCTGCTGCGCGCTCTCGGTCGACACCCGCTCGACGTCCGCCCTGTCCCGCGCGCTGGCTCGGGAGGGGGAGGTGGGGGGAGGCGAGGGGATGGGAGGGAAGAGGGGATGGGGAGGATACGTGGAGGGAGTGGGGAGGGGAGGGACAGGGGCGGATGGAAGAATGGGGGAGGAATATGAGGTATTGGTTGGCTGGTGTAAGCGGTGCAAGCGATGTAAAAAGGCGGAGGCACGCCTGGACCCTCCCTTGCGGCAGTCTTCGTTGGCCGAAGTGCCGTGAAGGGAGTCCTCGGGCCCCTCCTGTGCCTGCTGACGGCATGGTTGACTGCGCCAACGCTCTCGCCTCCTGGCTTTAATTCTTCGACCGGCGGTCCTTCGGGCCACCCTGGTACTCACGCAGTTGTCCGGGGCTGCGTCCTTGCATTAATTTCGGCTTCTGGCCCGGGTCGTCGTGTGTCCCGAGTCCCTGGAGCCCCGACGCTTTGCATACTTGCACGCTGGCAATACGACTCAGTTTCAGCTGCCCCCCCACCCGCCGGTCCGCCGCTGGGCTGCTGCGTGAGGGCTCGGTTTGCCGCTGTAGGTGTGGCCACCCTCCGTCGCCTTCGGTTAATTCGTCGCTGCGTGCCCCGCTTTGACTGGACTCGCCGCTGGCGCGCTCGCCCGCGGCCGCTGACTAAAAAAGTATCCCCACCAGCCCATCCAGAAACGATCAGCAGGGGAGTCGGTGAATCAGGGGCGGCAGGACGCATGCAGTTGCGCAGCCGTCTTCGGGAAAACAAGGATCACAAAGAGCTTCCCGCGTTGAAGTTTAGGATGGAAATCCGTGCAAGCTACGATGGTGTTTCGATAAGGGGTGAGGGGTGTTTCGATGACTCGTAATGGCTGTTGCACTGATTTGTATCTTAAACTTGAGTGCGTTTCGAAACTTGGAGCCATCTTGGGGTTCTCTTGGGGCCCTCTTGGGGCCCTCCTGGTGCTCTTTCTTGGGGCTCTCTTGAGGTCCTCTTAGGGCCTTCTTGGAGCTTTCTTGGGGCTCTCTTGGGGCTTCTTGGGGCCCTCTTGGGGCTCTTTTGGGGGGTCTGAGGGCCTTCTTGGGGCTCTGTTGGGATGCCTGAGGGGCCTCTTGGGGCCGTCTTGGACCCTTTCGCTAAAAAAAGAGGGGGGTTCTAATTCCCATCGCCCCCTCGGATGCTCAAAAATGCCGTCTTGGGGCCTCTTGGGCCGCTCCTGAAGCGCTCTTGGGCGCTCTTGGCGCCGTCTTGGGGCCCTCTTGGGCCCCTCGTGTGGCTATCTTGGGCCGTCTTGGGGCCATCTTGACGCCTCAAGAGCCCATCGGAGGCGAAAAAGCGAGAAGGCAAAAACCATGTGGTTTCCTTAGGTAGTTGAAGGGTTTGGGCCTCTTGGGGGAGTCCTCGGAGGGCTCGGAGGGCACTTGAAACCGTCTTGGGGCCTTCTTGAGGCCTCTTGGATGCGTGTCGGAAGCTATCTCGAGCCATCTACCGCTATCTTGGGCCATCTTGGAGGCCATCTCGCGCTCTCTGAAGCCCTCTTGGGTATCTTGGGCCGAAAAGGGCCCTCTGACACCTCGCGGGGGAGCCCGTCCAGACGCAGGGAGGGGGGGAGGTAAACCTCCCGAGCAGGGAAAGGAAGGACGTTGGAAAAGGAAACGCTCTAGACCACCTGCTCCCAGAGGGCTGGTGGGATTCTGGTGGTC
>CAUYUJ010000248.1:214735-227235 GCA_963575745.1 Prorocentrum cordatum | reverse complement strand
GGTGTAACACTATTGCGGGCTGATGCGGGGGCCCTCATGGGGCTCTCTTAATTGGCGGCGCGCATAAGGGGGCAGGGGCAGGGGGGAAGGCTCCTTCGAAGGAGGCTGCTTCTTAGAAGGCGCGGGCCTCACAACTACAGAGATGGCCCGCGCCTTCTAAGAGGCAGGGGTACTTCTAAGAAGCCTTCCCGCCTCCCCTTGACCCCCCTTTGCGCGTGGCCGATTTCAGCCTTTAAGAACCTCTTGGTGCCTTGGGGCCCCTCTTCAAGCCTCTCGGGACTCTAAGAGAGCTTGGAGAGAAGCCTGTAGGAGAGCCCAGAGAGAGCTCCAAGAGGGTTCCCAGAAGAACCCCAACAGTATCATACCAAGGCGCGGTGGCGGGATGGGCCTTGGGCCACCAGACAATCCAAGAGGGGCCCGAAATCGCCCAAACGCTTCAAGAGAGCCCCCAAATGGCCCCCACAGAATTCTCCAAGAGACGACCAGGCTCGCCTCCCAGATGGTCAGGATGGCACTGCATTGCCGCCAAGACGATCAAAGATGCCCTCAAAGACGGCGATGGTGACCCCGTCTGACCTTAGATGGCCCCGACCTCCAAGACGGTCCCAGATGGCGGCAAGAGGCCGCCATGAAGCCCGAGGAGACTGCCAGAGCCTCGAAAAGGCTCCCACGAGGTTTTTTTCTCCTCCTCCTTCTCCTCATCCTGCTCCTCCTCCTGCTTCTCCTCTTCTTCCTCCTTGTTGTCCTCCTCGTTCTCCTCCTCCTCCTCCTCCTCCTCCTCCTCCTCCTCCTCCTACTCCTCCGCCTCCACCGCCTCCACCGCCTCCTCCTCCTCCTACTCCCACTCCTGGTTCCCCCCTCTCCTCTCCCAGCGGCTTCGAGAGCACATAGGCAGATAGCTTGGCCGAGCGGTGCTCTTCGTCATACGCTTCTTGCGAACCTCACGGAGCTTTAGGAGAACTCTCCGCGACGTCTGGTCCCAACCTTCCCGAACACCTCCAGCTGTCACCTTCATCATGGGGGCCTTCTTCCAGGGTCGGCGGCACCAGCCGTAAGGCCTTCACAATCGAATCGGTAATCGAAGTACGTCGAATCGGCAGGAGTCGGCAGGCAGATTTGAAGGGGCCCCAGGACACACAAATAAATACACACAAATAAAAATATTCCCCATATTTTCCTATATTTTCTGGGTTTCTGTCTTCCCAACCACTTCCCATATTTTCCCATATTTTCTGGGGAATCGAGGATTAATTGTGTCTGTGTGTTTCTTTTCCTCCTGAAGATTGGAAGACATCGAAGCCGACGCCCGGCGGTCCGAGCCGAGGCCTGCACCGAGACACCATAGGAAACCCACGCCGACGTCGGAATCCGGAGTCGAATCGAATCGAAATCCTCGAATCGAATCGACATCCTCGAAATCTTTTTTTTTTTTTTTTTTTTCCAAGCGCGATCGCTGCCTCGGAACGCCTGCGCTACGTCAGCACCACTCGCAGGTAAGAGGAACGACATCCTCGAAATCTGATCGATTAGAATCGGCAGAGTCGGAATGGCTCCTGCCTCCAACCCGCGGCGCCGTCCGCGGCGGCGGGGTCCGACAGAGCGGGCCCGCGGCCGGCGATCGCGAGCTGCTGCACGCGGGGCGACCTCACCGCCGCGTCGGCGAGGGCGAGCTGGCTCCCCGAGTCCCGCGGCGACCGCGGCGCCGAGGTCGGCCACACCAGCGCCCTCAGCGACCAGCCACAATCGGAGGAGCTGCGATCCTCAGTCGAGGAGCAAGGCGTGGCACAACCATGCACTTTCGGAGGTCCGCGAGGATTTCCTGGATCGGCGCTGGAGCCTCCTGGCGGCGCCTCCGGAGCCGCGCCTGGCGCGCTCCGCGCGACAGGGAGGGGGTCGGCGCCGACCCAAGAAGTCAGTGCGGACCCCCGAATGCCTATGTTTATGATATTCATTGTTCCTCGACTTACCCCCCCTGGCGGACCCCATCGTATCGACAATCTCTTGAGAAGAGGTGTCGAAGCCGACCGATGGGTCCCTCAGGGGAGTAAGGACCACATCGTCGGTGCAAAGATGCGGGGTCCTGTGGGATGTGGCCCTGAGGGTAGGAAGCGAATCAGAATCTGAACCTTGACTGCTTCATTTCTTACCCTTGGGGCCCCATCCCTGAGAGCCCCATCCTTGAACCGCCGACCACCACTCCCCCAATTTGTGGCTCGTCTGCCTCGGCGAGCCGGGGCCCCGGGCCGACGGCGACGTGGAGAAACGCGGCGAGCCGGGCGAGACCCTGCGCTTCGCGTTGTGGTCGCGCACGGTGCGGATCTTGGCCGAGAAGCTGTTGCCGTCCGGCGCCTGGACGAAGTGCACGTTGGTGGCGACCAGGATGTCCAGCATGCGCTCCTGCTCTGCGGGGTCGAGCTCGGACATCACCACCTGGGGCCAAGGAGCGTGTCCACAATGCTCGTCCTCCTCCTTTTTCCTCCGCAGAGAATGGTTACGACACTGGCGGGCTGAGCTCAGCAGTGACTGTACGTTGAACCACGCCTGGGCCCTACTTTATGGCTAGGACTCCACTGGCGGGGCCCCACTGGCGATCAGAAAGCCCAACGCTCATGCCATGGCCCTGCTGCCAAGACCTGACGGGCGAGACAAGACTACTGGTGGACTGCGACCCTCCGGCCGGGGCCCGATGGGCGAGGCTGGCGCACCCAACATTCGAAACGGACCAGTGGGAATCCCAGATAAGGCGCCCTTGGTGCAGACATAGTTGTGGGAGAACGCGAACAACACAGAGACGCAGACACCGACACTTGCCAGGCCGATCCTAGGCTGGGAGGGCGGAGCCCTCCCGGACGAGGAGAGGAAAGATGAGGAGGGGGAGGAGGAGGAGGAGGAGGAGGAGGAGGAGGAGGAGGAGGAGGAGGAGGAGGACGAAGACAAGGAGGAGGAGGAGGAGGAGGAGGAGGAGGAGGCAGAATACGAGGAGGAAGAGGCAGAATATGAGGAGGAGGAGGAGGAGGAGGAGGAGCAACAGGAACAGGAACAGGAACAGGAGGAGAAGGAGACGTCGTGATTCGGTTTGCAAGTCCATGGGCCCCAAAGCTCTCGGCCCCAGAGCGTTTCTAGCGGCCCTGCAGGGCACGCTGAGGCGGCCCCTGAAGACCTTTGTGATTGAAGAGAAACGCCCAGATTGAAAAGACCGGGGCCTCGACCTCCTCCTCCTCCTCCTCCTTCTCCTCCTTCTCCTCCTCATCCTCCTCCTCTGCCTACTCCTCCCTCTCCTCCTGCCTCCTTCTCCGCCTCCTCCTCCTGCACTCCTTTTCCTTATAGATGCCTCCTCCCTGTCGCACCCCGAGGCTGGTCGAAAGAGCGGGAAAGGCGTTTCGCCCGATAGTTCCTCACCACTTACGATCCTGATGTTTAAAATTGACAACTGCTTCACAAACGGAGGGCGGGCCGCTTCCAAAACGTGGCTCTCCTCTTAGCGCTGCGCACATTCGCTTTACACATTTGCAACAGCTCCACGGATTCAGGGCGGGTGGTTTTCCAAATGTGGCTCTCGCCTTACCGCCGCGCGCATTCATTTCACAATGTTGCAAGAGTTTCACGGATTGAGGGCGGTTCCTTTTCAAAATGTGGCTCTCGCCTTAGCGCCGCGCACATTCGGTTTAAGAATTTGCAGAACTTGCACGACTTGAAGGCGTTTCCTCACTATGTGGCTCTCGCCTCAGCGCCGCGCGCATTCGTTTAAAGAATTCGCAAGAACTTCGCGTACTGATGGCGGGTCGTTTTCAACATGTGGCTCTCGCCCTAGCGCCGCGCACATTCGGTTTAAGAATTTTCAGAACTGGCACGAATTGAAAGCGATTCCTCACTATGTGGCTCTCGCCTCAGCGCCGCGCGCATTCGTTTAAAGAATTCGTAAGAACTTCGCGTACTGATGGTGGGTCGTTTTCAAAATGTGGCTCTCGCCTTAGCGCCGCGCACATTCGGTTTAAGAGTGTACAGAACTTGCACGGATTGAAAGCGATTTCTCACTATGTGGTTCTCGCATGCTCTCGCCTTAGCGCCGCGAGCATTCGTTTAAAGAATTCGTGCGGAAATTCACGGACAGAAAGGCGGTTCCTTGTCAAACTGTGGCTCTCGCCTTAGCGCCGCGCACCTTCGTTTGAAGAAATTGCACAAGTTTCGCTGGTTCTCGTGGCTGACGTACCAGAAATGGTGTTTGGAACGAGTCTGGGTTGTCAGGGCGCAACGGTTACGCTGATTCGCGGTGTTGAAGTCCCAGGAATGGCGTTCTGGCGCGATTCAGGATCGTCAAGACGAAACAATCAGGTTAACTCGTGACGTTGACGTCCCACGAATGTTGCTTTTGGCACGCTTCAAGATTTTCGCATGTCTGTCCCCCAACGGAACACTTCTCTCAGTGGACATGAACCCGCGTATGGGGCCCAGGTAGAGGGAGCTTGGAGGCAAGGCGTATTCCAACATCGTTGATGAGTCTTGGATTTATACTGGTCCTCCTTCTTCCTCCTCCTCCTCCTCCTCCTCCTCCTCCTCCTTCGGCGACGACGACCGCGGCGGCCCCGACGGCAAGTGGGGCAGGCGCTCCCGGGAGCCAACCGCGCGCTCAGCTTCGGCCAAGAACCGCCGGCCGCCCGGTCCGAGCGAGAGCCGGAGACATCCCAAACACCTCGACCTGCGCGCCTCTCGGCTCCGTGGGCCCGGCCTGCCCTGGGCAGCGCGGAGCCCAGCGGGCCCCGAAGGCCATCTGGAGGCCCGACTCGAGGACGACGACCACCGCCAAGTATCGTTAGACCTGTTCCCATCCCCACTGGTAAAGCCTTGGCCCCGATGTCTGGTCGAATCCCCTAGGTGGGATCAGGTGCCAGCTCCGTCGGCATGCATCCTCAACTCGAGGTGGTAGGCTGGTGCCGCTGACGAACCCTGGCTTGCTGGGGATGGGAATAGGTCTGACGATGCTGAGTCTCGAAGATCCCCGATCCTCGATCGGTTCTGCCCCGACCCGCCCTAGGCAACATGGCGCCCGGCGACCTCTGGACGTGCCCTGGACATGTGCAAGGTGGAACGGGCGTGCCTAGGCTCATACAAGAATAACTGAGGGGCCACTGAAGGGGTTGCCACAACTTGCGATTAGACGAAATATTTAGAAGCACTCCTGTGGGCACGAGGAAACAAAGTGTAGAGCAAAGTTAGAAAACTACATCCCCAGGCCGAAAGTTGTTTCCTCTTGCATGGGAACGCATGGATCCATTTGGATCCAATTACGTGTGTGCGAGAGTCACGTGGATCCAATTTCCGTGTCTTCTGGATCGAATTTTGGGCGTGGGAGCTTCGTGGATCCAATTCTTCTGCTGGAATAAATGTAAGGTAATAATTAATACAAGGGGCCCACGGGGAAATGGATCCACAGAGCCTTGGACCTGCAGCCCAAGCTATGATTCTACGGGGGAGGGGTTCCCCTACCGAGAGACACAACACCACACGGGGACGAGTAGGGAAGCACAAACCAGGGGCGGGCGAAGAGGAAGATGAGGGAGGAAGGACGGAGAGGAGGGAGAGGACGACGACGAGGAAGAAGAGGAGAGACGAGAAAGAGGAGGAGGGCGAACGAAGAGTCAGGAGGAGGGTAGGAGGAGAGCGGAGGAGGGAGGAAGAGGAGGGAGAGGGGAAGTGGAAGGGAGGCGGGAGAGGAGGAGGGCGGAGGGAAGAGGAGGAGGACGAGTGATGGGGGAGGGAGGCATAAGGAGGGCGGGAGGAGGAAGAGGTAGGATGGACGAGGAGGAGGAGGAGGAGGAGGGAGGAAGGAGGAGGGAGGAGGACGAGGAGGGAAGAGAACGAGGAGGGAGGACGGAAGAGGCGGATGAGGGAGGAGGGAGGAGGGAAAACGACCGCGGTGCACAAGTCGGGAGCTCGAGCGCCACAGCGGGCCTGGCCACCTCTCCGAACCCCTCCCATAACATGTCGTTGCTCGAGCGCCACAGCTGCCCCGGCCAACTCCCGCAGCCTCCATAACATGTGGGTGCTCGAGCGCCACAGCGGGCCTGGCCAACTCCCGCAGCCTCCCATAACATATGCCGCACCCCACCTCGACGCGAGCGCGATATGATCGCTGCGTCCGCATCCGCTAAAGTCAACGACACTTCGCATTTGTCATCTGGGCCTTAAGAGGAAAATCTTTCGGCCTGCTCAAGTATTTTTGGTAACCCGAAAAAGAAGTTTTCCCAGCAGCTATAAGCAACATCACTTGAATCCATGGTGTGTTTTGAGGGCTTTCTTTCACAATGTCGAAGGACTGCGCAGGAAGCCGTTGAAACACCCATGGTTGCCAACAGTCATGTGCAACATCATCGCGTTTCATTTTGAAATTTTCCCAATCAGATCTTGCCTCTGTAGGGGTCCTAGCGGATTAAAGGGTTAGGTGAGGTTTGTCGCCGATTTCGGTGGCCGGGCCCGGGTGCCCGGGTGCCCGGGTGCCCGGCGGTGCCCGGCTGCCCGGGTGGCCAATGAGGTGCGAGGCCGATTTCGGTCGCCGGGCCCGGGTGCCCGGGTGCCCGGGTGCCCGGGGGTGCCCGGGGGTGCCCAATAACCCAATAGCCCAGTAGCCCTATAGCCCTATATAGCCCTATAGCCCTACAGCCGTATAGCACTATGGCCCTATAGCCCTAGAGCCCTAGAGCCCTATAGCTCTAGAGCCCTATAGCCATATAGCCCTATAGCTCTATAGCCCTAAGGTTCTATAGCCCCTATAGCCCTATAGCCCAATAGCCCTATATAACTATACCCCTATGGCCATATAGCCCATATAGCCCCATTGCCTCAACAAAAATCGGATTGGATTTTTCTCCGGTATCATGAAGATTGTCTGTTGGTGTAACGAAATGCCATTGTGATTTTAAACCTGACGTCGCGATCTGCGCGAGGGACGCGTAATATGTAAAAAAGTCTGGGGATGCTCCGGGCGAAACGGCCAGAAAACAACATAAAACAACGCGGGCGGATTCAACTCATCGCCTCTGAACTCTACTCCATTGGAGAGGTGCGTATGATAGTACTCTATATATATACACACGTACACGTACATGGATGTGCTAGGTCTGGCCGTGTGTGTATGTGTGTACTATGTGTCTATATGCATATACATACATATCTATATATACATATATAAAAAGAAACATGTTTACATACATACATATATATAGAAAGAGAGAGAGAGAGAGAGAGAGATCGGAAAATATCCGCCACAATGCCGCTGGGCACGGAGTGGGCGTGCCCTCAGGTCCTTTGCCTGATCCGTTAAGCCTCAGTCCTCAGTTCTGAAGGGTCCTGGATGGGCCCGGACCCCAAGCTGCCAAAGCTGCCAAATCTCCCAGGCCTTGGCGCGTGCCCGGGGCGTCTTCCCGCATGACCTGTTCGGGACCGAGAGGGCTCCAAATCTATCCACGAGGGGCTCAAGGGGCCCCGCAGACGGCCCAAGAGGGCCCCCGAGTCGCCGAAAGATCGCCACAACACGCCCAACATGGCCTCAACACGGCCCAAGAGGCCCCCAAGACGCCCCCAAGAGTGTTCAAAGAGGCGTCCCAAGAGGGCCCCAAGAGGCAACAATCATATACTTTCTTTGGTTTTGAAAGTGTTTGGCGTTCTCGCCCTTTCGATTCCCCGACGCTCCACGACGGCCCCAATAGGCTCACAAGATCGCCACAGGACGGCCCAAGAGGCCTCCAAGAGGGTCCCCGGAACGGCCCCAGACGGCCCCAAGACGACCCCAAAGGCGCCCAAGAGGCCCCACAGACGGCTCCAAGAGGGGGCCCAGATGGGGTACCCGAGCATACATTTCGAGCCCTCGGCCAAGAGGGGCGGCCTGGAGGCCCCAAGAGGCCTGAGGCCCCAAGCGGCCCCAAGAGGCCCCAAGAGGCCCACAAAAGGCCCCCAGGAGGCTCCCAAGAGGCCCCCAAATTGCCCCTAAGAGCGCTCCGAGGAGACCCCAAGAGGCATCCCTGAGAACTCTGACCCACGACCCAGGCACGTTGGCGGGATGGGTCGAAGGCTACTAGATATAGATGCACACATGATAAATGTACGGACTTCGATCCCGCTTCCTGGATCCAAGAACTTCGAAGGTACCCTATCCTCGATCGGTTCTGCCCCAACCCGCCCTGGGCAGCAAGGCGCCCAGCGGCGCCATCGGTGCGCGCTCCCCCGAATGGAAGGAGGGGGAGCAAGGATGAGGAGGCGGATGAGGAGGACGGAGGAGGAGGAGGAGGAGGACGACGAGGAGGAGGAGTAGAAGGATGATGCAAAAGAGGGAGAAGGAGGAGGCAACGGAGAAGGCAACGGATGATGATTATGATGCTGATGATGACGACGACGACGACGATGATGATGATGATGATGATGATGATGACGATGATGATGATGCTGCTGCTGATGATGATAATGCTGATGATGATGACAATGATGATGATGTTGTTGATGATGGTGATGTTGATGGTGGTGATGATGTTGTTGATGATGATGGCGATGATGATGGTGTTAACGGCGATGGTGATGACGATGACGATGATGATGATTCTGATGATGATGATAATGCTGATGATGATGACAATGATGATGTTGATGATGGTGATGTTGATGGTGATGTTGTTGATGATGATGGCGATGACAATGATCATGCTGGTGCTGATGATCATGATGGGGATGATGAGGATGCTGATGATGGTGGTAATGATGATGATGATGATGATGATGATGATGATGATGATGATGATGCGAATGCTGATGCTGTCGACGATGACGATGCTGATGACGATGCTGATGACGATGTTGATGTTGCTGATGATGATGGTGGTGGTGATGATGACGGTGATACTGATGATGAAGATGCTGTTGTTGATGATGCTGCTGGTGCTGACGGAGAAGACGTAGACTATGAGGCTGGTGACGGTGGTGATGCTGCTGATGATGGTGGTTGTGATGATGATGATGATGATGATGATGATTATGATGATGATTCTGATGATGATGCTGATGATGATGATGATGATGCTCTTGCTGGTGCTGGTGCTGGTGATGATGACGATGATGATGATGATGATGATGATGATGATGATGGTGGTGGTGGTGGTGGTGATGATGGGGAGGAGGGGGAGGAGGAGGAGGAGGAGGAGGAGGAAGAGGATGGTTCTGGTGGTGATGATGATGCCGCTGCTGATAATGGTGAGGATGAGGATGAGGATGATGATGATGATTATGATGATGATGAGGAGGAGGAGGAGGAGGAGGAGGAGGAAGAGGAGGAGGATGAGGAGGATCATGAGGTGGCAATTGGAAAGAAGAAGAAGAAGGCGGATGAGGAGGCAGCGGAGGAGGAGAAGGAGGAAGAGGAGGAGGAGGAGGAGGAGGAGGCAGAGGCAGAGGCAGAGGAGGAGGAGGAGAAGGCAGGCGGCAGGAGGCAGGAGGAGGCGCTCATGCCCCCATGAAGGTTCGCCTCTGTGGCGACTGGGTTCGCTGTGTGTGCGCGCGGGGCTCCGCGCAACGAAAGTAGTGAAAATTGATGTTCGGTATGCAAGCTCTGACTGGTGCCTCGCGGAGCCGAGCGCAGCGTGGTCAATATATGCACTGGGCTCTGTCCGTCCGCGGCCGAACAAGTCTCGGCAGTAGTTGCACGCATGAAAAGCTGCAGGGGGGCGATGAATCTGCTCTTCCGCGGGCTCTCAGGGCAGAACACACCCAAGCGTTCGGTGAGGCTGGCAGCGGGCAGCGGGTCAGGGCCAGTGGGCGAAACTATTTCCCACAGCGGGCTGCTATGCACGCAGTGATGCTAAATGTCCATCTGGCACGGGCAACCAACACGACATGGGCGGGCCTCGATCGGTGGGCGGTGCGATGTGACCCTCCTGGTCAGTGTTTTGATGACCGCACTCTGGACTGCACAGCTGTATTTGGCAGGGCGGTCTTGCAGACAACCCCGAGTACGGCCAACGCCGATCTGATCGAGCTCCGCCTTCGGAGCCCACTTGGCCGTGCGGGCACGAATGGTGCATGCAACGTTGCCAGACCCAAAAAACGCCAGCACTGATGCGTCGAGACAAGAGGCGCTGTGCGCGGACAAGCGGGGGGCTCCCCCCTCCGCAGCAGCAGGGGCCTCACGCCTTGCCTTCCATCGGTCCATCAGCGCCTGCGAGCTCTTGCCGAAGACGTGTCTTCTGTCCAGGGGGGCCCGTCGCTGCCCGTTTGCAGCGGCAAGCGATCGAGCCTGTCTTCCAAAACTTGGGCGAGCCGTCGCCGACGCTGGACGGGAACGCCGCGAGCCCACCGTGCTCCACCGCCGTCGTCCTCGGGTGCTCCAGCCAACCTCTCCGTTCCTTGATCGTGTCGGTGGCCATCCTCATCGCTGCGGCTAGCCCAAGCACCTCGAGCGGTGGGATCTCGATGAGGGACCACTCCGCGGGACCGAAATTCATGGCGCTGGTCCCGCAGTTTGCTGGCAAATGCAAGGTTGGGTGGAACGCCCAGTGTTCGGTGCCACGGAGGACCTTGGACTCAGGCTGCATGACTTGTGCGATGTAGTCAATTACTGACGGCGCGTAGGCGCGGTACATTGCTACGGTAGTCGATGTGGGTGCGTTCACTGCCGCCAGCTCTGCCACCCTCTGTTCGTATGTTGCAAGCGGTAGTGTCTACGAGCCCATGTCTGCGCCAGGACCGACCATCATGCCGAGGTGCTTCGCGACCTCATGCACCTCGAAGCCGCCCCATCGTTCGTAGATGTCCCGCAGGGCTTGCTGAAACTCCGTGGCCATGTTCGGGCCCAATGTGCATCACAGCGGTACTGACTGACACGCACTTCGTGAGGTTGAGCACGAGTCCGCCGAGGAGCTCCACGGGCCTGAAGATGGCCCTGACCTTGTTGAGCAAGTCCTAGGAGTGAATCGCCGCGCCGATGTCGTCCGTGCATGTTGTGAGGCAAGAGTGAGGGTGTACCTCGAACGCCTTCGCGAACCGCTCGGGTTTTGGGCTGAATGCAATTCACCAGATTGTGCCGCTCAACGGGCAACCCTGTGCTATTCCATCGGTGGCCGTAAACACGTGTTGGATGTCGTCCTTTTAGGTAAGCGCATGTGGCAGCGTTGTCGCACAAGGCCTGCGGGACGTCCAGTAGGCCGCCTTCCAGTCCACCAGCACGCGCAGCCGCCCAGAACCACTCCTGGTTCAGCGAAGGAAATGCAGCAACGACATCGAAAGCGATGAGCATGGCGGATTGGTACGTGTTGCGGTCCGACTGCGTCACAAAGCCCAAGGTGCGCGCCACGCCGTCGATCTGGACGATGTTCGCCGTGGGCTGCCGTCCCTGGAGGGATCCACGTTGTGCTTGTTGTGCTGCAACTGCCACGTTCCTATGCAGAACTCTGTGACGGCTCGCTGATCACCCCTCAACGTCGGTGATCTACAGCTGGAAGGGTCGTAGTTGCTTGACCGTCTGCTAGCTGAATATACCATCTGAGAGGTCGTCGCCGCAGGAGGCAGGGGGAGGACGAGGAAGACCAGAGTGAACCCAAGATGTATCAACGATGATGCAATACAGTCGGACTTGATTGGACAGGACACGAGAGAGGACATAAGACCCTTCAGATTGCCACACAGCCATAGGAATGCAGGAGGCATGGGTTGCGAGACACAGGTCGCAAGGGTACCCTTGATTTGGCAGGGTCGACCTACTAATCAGGGCCGGCTGTACACCCTCCCGTCCACCATTGCTTCCAAACATATCCATACAGGGCACACTCACTCACGACAAGAAGCGCCACCCTTGACAAACACCCCATGGGACTGTCTAGCATGCTCTTAGCGAGTTGAAAGGAATGCGACAACGTAGGATCAACCAATTCAAAGAACTGTCCAACGGGAACCCTGTTTTCAACATGAACCACCCCCATCCGTGTGACTGCTGCGTATGTTGCTAGATTGGAGGAAACCTCATGCGAGATCCCCATTCCAAAAAGGAATCGCCCTCCATCCGGCAGCTGCTACGGATGTTCAAGCTTCTGGTCGACAGCTTGTAAGACGTCCCAAGCGACAATCCACTAATTTGAAAAATGCGCCCTTCATCCGTGCAACCGTTGCACACAATTTCACGTGCTGCAGCATGTTGTGGAGAAACTCAGGCGACAACGCCTTTGAGAAAACGAAGCTGCCTCCATCCGTGTAACGTTTCTGGTTGCGACAATGCGCTTCGGAATGCCCAAGAGGATAGCAAATTTGAAGACGAACCAGCCTCAATCAGTGTAGCTACTGCAAGCTTTCAGACGCGTGTGCGTGGCCCTAAAGCGGGATCCACGTGAACAGCGAATCAGCATCCATCAGTATAGCTGCTGCAAGCCATTACAGCGTATGCGCGCGGTGCCAAGATGAGATCCCCACATTGGGAAGACCCACATCCGTCTAACTGGTGGGAATGGCAAGCTGCTGGGTGTAGAAATGCG
>CAUYUJ010000248.1:202235-209735 GCA_963575745.1 Prorocentrum cordatum | reverse complement strand
TGCCTCCCGTCCGCCCCCCGCCCTCCTTTTCCTCTTCCTCCTCCCCCTTTTCCTTGACGCGGCGCCAGCATGTCGAGCTGCTGGGCGTTCGCCGCCAGGCAGGCGAGACGGGACAAATAACGGATTTTACATGAGCACCGTGACTCTGCCAACGACTCAGCCCGGGCTGAGGGGTCGCCCACGAGTGTGCGACTTTGCCTCGACGCCGGACTGGACGCTGCCGGAGGATCCTTTCCCTGGGGCCCCAAGCGGGCGCGCAGGCTCAGCGTGCGGGCGAGGCGGCGGCGGCGGCGGAGCGGCTTGGCCGCGGCGCCCAGCGGCCTGGGGTTCGGCCCGGGCGCCCGGCGGCAGCTGCGGGGCGCAAGCGGCGGCGGTGCGTCTGACAGGCGGCGCCAACGGCCTCGGCTCACGCCGTGTCCGAACCGGTTGCCGCCGTGGCGTGGGCCTCCCGCGCCAGGTTCGCGGCGACCGCCACCCCCGCCTCGATGTCCAGGCCCGCGCGCAGTCTGGTGAGGATGGCCGCTGGGAGCTCCGCCCGCGCCGTAACGCGCGCGAGCTCGCGGGCCGCTGCCTCGGCGTGGCGGCACCCCTCCAGAGGGCGGAGCCCGTCGCGGGAGATGCCCCCCCCCCCCCCCGCACCGTGGGCACGTAGGTCGGGAGGCGGTCGTGTGCACGGCGAGGCGGCCCTGGCGCAGCTGCGCCTACGCCCGGATGGCTGACCACGGGGCCGATGTCGTGGTCGCCGCCTGGATGGCCGTGCCGTCGCCCCGCGGTGGGTAGGCGGCCGCCTCGCGGGTGCGCCATCTCAACTCATCCTGTCAGCCAGGGTCGACGGCCTCCGCGAGGTATGTGCGAATGCATGCGCCGCTTCCTGCCCGCCCGCGCTGGCGCGTGTGCGGGCTCCTGGTACCTGTGGAGGGACCACACTGAGTACTCGGGGATGGCGAATTCCTCGAAGTAGGCGTGAAACGCCCACATCCACGTGGGTGCCATCGGAACGGCGATATGCGCAACCCGGTTGGGCTGGGATCCTGGCGCGGTGGACTCGATCCTGGCCGCCAATGCAGACGCTGCTCTTCCTCCTCCTCCTCCTCCTCCTCCTCCTCCTCTTCCTCCTCCTCCTCTCCCTTCACCTTCTGCTTCTGCTTCTCCTTTTCCTGCCTCCTCCTCCTTCTCCTCCTGCCTCCTCCTCCTCCTCCTCCTGCCTCCTCCTCCTCCTCCTCCTCCTCCTCCTCTCCTCCTCCTCTTTCCTCCTCCTCCTCCTCTTCTCCTCCTCCTCATCCTCTTCCTCCCCTTCATCCTCCTTCTCCTCCTCTCCTCCTCCTCCTCCGCCTCCTCCTGCCGCCCTCTCTCCTCCCTCCTCTCCCCTTCCCTCCTCCTCATCATCATCATCATCATCATCATCATCATCATCATTCATCATCTCATCATCATCATCATCATCATCATCATCATCATCACATCATCCTGCCTCTTTCTCCTCCTCCTGCTTCCTTCTTCTCCTGCATCCTGCCCCTCCTCCTGCTCCTCCTCCTCCTCCTGTCTCCTCCTCCTCATCCTCCTCCTCCTCCTCCTCCTCTCCTCCTCCTCCTCATCATCATCATCATCATCATCATCATCATCATCATCATCATCATCATCATCATCATCATCATCATCATCATCATCATCATCATCATCATCATCATCCATATCATCATCATCATCATCATCATCATCATCATCATCATCATCACCGTCACCGTCACCATCACATCACCATCACCATCACCATCACCATCACTCTAACCATCGCCATCACCATCACCATCACCATCACCATCACTATCAGCATCAGCATCAGCATCAGCATCAACATCATCATCATCATCATCATCATCAGCATCAGCAACATCAGTATCATCATCATGATCATCATCATCATCAGCATCACCAGCATCAGCATCATCATTATCATCATCCGCATCATCAGCATCATCATCATCATCATAAGCAGCATCATCAATTTCATTATCAGCAACATAATTCTCATCCTCATCCTCATTTTCATTATCATCACCATCGTCAGCACCGTCATCATCATCACCATCATCATCAACACCACCATCACCATCGTCATCCTCCTTCTGCCCCTCCTCCTCCTCCTCCTCCTCCTCATGCTACTCCTCCTCCTACTACCCTTCCGCCTTAGCCTCCCCCTCCTCCTCCTCCGCCTCCTCCTCCTCATCAGCATCATCATCATCGTCATGTTCAGCATCACCATCATCATCAGCAACATCATCATCATCACCTTCATTTTCGTCACCCTCATCATCACCATCATCATCATCACCATCATCATTGGATCATCGTCATCTTCGCCATCATCACCATCATTCGCATCCTCCCTCCTCCTCCTTTTCCTCCTCCCTCTTTTCCCCTGTCCCCCATCCCTATCTGCCTCCCTCCCCTCTTTTTTCGTTCCCCATTCCTCCTAACCTTTTTCCTCCGGCCTGCTCATCCCTGTTCCGTCCTCCTCCGTCCTCTCCCCCCCCGTCCTCCTCCGTCCACTTCAGCCTCCTCATCCTCCCCGTCGTCCTCCTCCTACTCCACTTCCTCTTCTTCTTCCTCCTCCTCCCTCCTCCTCCTCTCCCTCCTCCTCCTCCTCCTCCTCTCCTCCTCCTCCTCCTCCTCTCCTCCTCCTCCTCCTCCTCCTCCTCCTCCTCCTCCTCCTCCTCTCTCTCCTCCTCCCGATGCTCCGAATGCCCCTCTGGGCGGCCGTTCGAGTCCCGAGCGGGCGCCGCGACGGCATGTGGCCCACGCCGCGGCGGCCTCAAAGGCCGCGTCGGCCGCCACGAAGTCGCAGAATTTGCAGTACGCACTATCAAGGCAGCCAATGAATCAAACAAGATCACAGGCCCAACAACAATACTCAGAAGAGACTGGCAATACTGCACCATCGACCACCACAAAATCGCAGAACTTGAAGTATGCACATTCGCGACAGCCAACTACCCGTAAGATCACCCACCAACTATCAGTACACAGAGAACCTTCCCAATGCAAGCAAGGGTCACCAGAGAAGCTCCCCAACCTCGTACATATAAGCGGCAGGCCATCCCAAAGCAGCGCATGGCTTTGGCCAGGGAAGAACTTATGAGCGGCCTGCTGTGGTACCGCCGAAGTGTCAACTACCATCTTCCCAGGCAGCTCGCCAGCATCCTCATCGGCCTCAGTGATCGCAATATGACCAACCTCGCTGCGCCCTGGCTGAAACGTCAAACCTTTGTGCCGCAAAATATCCGGCCATAGCCGCTGCAGCTTAAAAGGATCGCAATGCTTTCGCGCACACCAGCAAATATTGTTGAGATGAGTGTTTGTGCGCGCCTTCACGCAGCTTTCCCTGTGTCTCTCTCCACTCTGGCGCGCGCAATATCAGATCGCCATAAATCGTGCTCGAACACCGCGGCTTCAAGCACATACTCCCTTCGCGGTGGAGGACGTCGCGCCTCTTTACCCCACAATCTGCTGCTGGCGAAGCCGGCAAAACGTGGGACCAGAGCATCTTGCCATCATCTTAGCATGCGAAAGCGCGTATTCGAACCAATCGCAATAACCTTCAGCATAACCATATCTCGAGCACCCGACTTCGTACATTAGTCTGCACATGCGTTACCCAACACACATATCATAATTTGCCTCTTGTGGTGCCGGGCCTGCCGTAACTTCATCCAAATCAAGATGCGACGGGTACTGGGCAAACTTTGGCGGGTTCATGTTCCTTATGTGTGCTTCTTCTTGAATGGCGCGCCATTGCCCCGCGCCCGCAATAGTATCAGTAACGTCCCATCGATAACCTTCCGACACCAAAGCCGCCAATTCAGTGAACGCCAATTCTAAACTGGGGAAGCGCCGTAGAGCCTGAAGCACCCAATGGCGCCCAACTGCAAAAATAGTTTGTTGCGCCCCAAATCGCCCGCCATCGACGGCCCTCGTTGGATATCCCTCCACGGGCATCTGCGCGCGCGCCCATCCGCAACGCCTCAGCTCAGGGGTGCTCGACGGAATAGCAGACCCGTTCGCGAAAACGACGACGGGCCACCCCGTGGGCGAGCTGTTCCAATCACCCCAAGAGTAAGCCTTACGGCCCTCCGCCGCGTACTCGGCAAGTCCTTGGAGCTGCGGGGTGCCGACGCTGACCTCGAAGCATTCGTCGGCGGCACAAGAGCTATGGACCGTGCCGCACTAAAGTACTGCGTCGCGAAACTTAAGAAACTCCTCAGACAGGGGGCGGCGCTCCCCCCCGTCAATCCGCCACTTCTTCACGGCATTGCACTCGAAACAAGCGCGGCCAATAGTTTTGCCATCTCCTCGGAGTCCTCGACGTAGCGCGTCTGTTATCTTGCTGCGATCGCAGAGCTGGCCCTTCGTCCACAGAGACCCAGACCAGAACGCGCGCACCGGATCTGCAGTTCCAGCATTGACCTCTAAGTAGCGGATCCACGCAGGCCCTGAACCCTCTAGCCCGCAGCACCATAAACTCGTCAGCTTGAGGATGGCGAGCAACAGTGCGAGCTAATTGCCATCTTTGAATACCAGCCCGAAAAAAATAACGAAGAAGCATGGGCGGCATGTCTAGCAAGGACAAGTTAGCACCCCGGTCGTCCAAGATACTGAGGAAGACAACATGAACCAACCCACGCGTAGAAGCGATCATCGCTTGACCACAGAAATTGCCCTCGTGCTTGCGACCGCGTAAGCTTCTCCCGATTACGGGCCAGCCGTGCTCTCTCTAACTGGTCTAGACTGATCAGCTGCCCCCGAACCAACCGACGGCAAGATGAGACAAGCGCGGTAATAGCTCCAAAAACAAGATCGTACCATGGATCACGCTGCGTCGCCAAATGCAACGTACTGCTGGCCCCCCGCCTAGGACATCCCGCCGTTAGCTTCTGGTCCGCAACGCAACATACCGCGGCCCCATGGCCGACGGACAGTAGGACTCCAGCGCGCCAAACCCTCGTAACTTTCAAGCCATTTGTCCGCTTGAACTGCTGTGATCGCTTCAACCTGATCTTGGGCCCTCTGGACCTCTGCCTGACGGGCTCCGAACTGGGGGCGGGGGCCAGCGGAAGCTGCGCAGAATAAACCAACAGAGCGCGCGTGTGATCAACGGGTCGTGGCGATCATTCTTTTTCCCTCCAGTCGTGAGGCGGGCCCTGATGGGGCCAAAGTACTTTCGTCAGTGCGGGGCCGGCTCCGCTCGACCTTGAGCGCAGCTGTTGCGCTCGAGCCACGGCAGGCGCGGGGGCTGGCCCCCCGCGCGCGCCAACCATTCATCCAATGCCCGCAACCTTTGCCCGGCCACGCCGTGCGCCGTGGGGCGGGGGCTGCGGGGGGAACGGCGCAAAAACAAAAAAATTAGCCTGGCGAAGGACCCAACCATATGCAGTTGTGAGTAATGCTGGTGTGAGTACCGTCTTCGGTGGATCTCCCTATGGGGCCACGAACCGCTTGAGGGGTGTGCCGAAATGGGTGTGGGGGCGGCATGCGAACGTTGCCACTGGGGCCTTCGGTGGAGCTCCTTATGGGGCCACGAAACGTGTGAGGGGTGTAGCATGCGAACGCAGCCACTGGGGCCTTCGGTGGAGCTCCCTGTGGGGCCACGAAACGTGTGAGGGTGTGCCGAAATGGGTGGTGGGGAGGCATGCGGACCCTGCCACTGGGGCCTTCGGTGGAGCTCCCTATGGGGCCACGAAACGTGTGAGGGGTGTGCCGAAATGGGTGGTGGGGAGGCATGCGAACAGCCACTGGGGCCTTCGGTGGAGCTCCCTATGGGGCCACCGTGTGAGGGGTGTGCCGGCATGCAGCCACTGGGGCCTTCGGTGGCTATGGGGCCACGAAACTATGGGGCCACGAAACGTGTGAGGGGTGTGCCGAAATGGGTGGTGGGGAGGCATGCGAACCCTGCCACTGGGGCCTTCGGTGGAGCTCCCTATGGGGCCACGAATGGTGTGCCACGCCGAAATGAGGGGTGTGCCGAAAATCGAATGATGATGATTGATGATGATGATGATGATGATGATGATGATGATGATGATGATGATGATGATGATGATGATGATGATGATGATGATGATGATGATGATGATGATGATGATGATGATGATGATGATGATGATGAATGATGATGATGATGATGATGATGATGATGATGGGAGGAGGGAGGGGGGGGGAGGAGGAGGAGGTGAGGAACGCGGGGCGCCGTCTCTTCAAAACGAGGACCCAACACCACAGGATGGTTGGGAAAAACTGAAAACCATCGCCGCGCGGCTGATCCTGGCGGCCCCCAGACCCAGCATGCCCTGCTGGGCTCCCGGCGGCATGCCGCGCCCTCCCTCCTGGGGGCACTGATCAGCCGCATTCGCCCGCCAGATCATTGACGGGGAACGGAGGTGGCAAAGACTTGGGCAACCGACGCGAGCCCCGCAACCTCACTACAACATGAGGCGCGACCCACAAAGAACGAAGGAGACACATTCAAAATTCGACATATGCGAGGCGAGAGCCGCTGTGAGATCAAGAGTTCGCATTACTAAGCTCATCCCTCGCACGTGTCGCCCCAAGCGTCAGCCAAAGAGAAACATCAGGAACATTTCGCCACAGTTCAAAACATATCAATGCCAAAGAAGTCGGTAGAAGTACGCACTACAGAATACACCACAGCCAAAGACACAACTTAAGCAGCCGACATGTACGAAGCTGAAATTGAACATCGGCAAGGCGAGAGCCGCTATGAGGTCAGGAGTTCGCATTACTAAGCTCATCCCTCGCACGGATGGACCCAAGCATCAGCCAATTAGCCTGGCGAAGGACCCAACCATATGCAGTTGTGAGTAATGCTGGTGTGAGTACCGTCTTCGGTGGATCTCCCTATGGGGCCACGAACCGTTTGAGAGGTGTGCCGAAATGGGTGTAGGGGCGGCATGCGAACGTTGCCACTGGGGCCTCCGGTGGAGCTCCTTATGGGGCCACGAAACGTGTGAGGGGTGCACCGAAGGTGGTGTGGGGGCGGCATGCGAACGCAGCCACTGGGGCCTTCGGTGGAGCTCCCTGTGGGGCCACGAAACGTGTGAGGGGTGTGCCGAAATTGGTGTGGGGGCGGCATGCGAACGCAGCCACTGGGGCCTTCGGTGGAGCTCCCTATGGGGCCACGAAACGTGTGAGGGGTGTGCCGAAATTGGTGTGGGGGCGCATGCGAACCAAGCCACTGGGGCCTTCAATGGAAATCCCCTATGGGGCCACGAAACGTATGAGGGATGTGCCGAAATGGGTGTTGGGGAGGCATACGAGCCAGGCCACTGGGGCCTTCGGTGGAGCTCCCTATGGGGCCACGAAACGTGTGAGGGGTGTGCCGAAATGGGTGGCGGGGAGGAATGCGAACCCTGCCACTGGGGCCTTCGGTGGAGCTCCCTATGGGGCCACGAAGCGTGTGAGGGGTGTGCCGAAATGGGTGGAGGG
>CAUYUJ010000248.1:188472-202135 GCA_963575745.1 Prorocentrum cordatum | reverse complement strand
AGGAGGAGGAGGAGGAGGAGGGAGGAGGAGGGAGGAGGAGGGAGGAGGAGGAGCAGGAGGAGGAGGGGGCGGAGGGGAGGAGGGGGCAGGCTCCCGCGAGGGAGGGGAGGTAGGGGAGACGCAAGACGACGAGCGCACAGGCGGGAGACCAGGGCTGGGCCGGCGGGACGAAGCAGGCAGGCGGGCGGGGGGAGAGGGAACGTAGCGGCCCGGCAAGCAGGGAGGGCAGCTGAGCATGCATCGGGGCAGGGCGGATGGCTGGATGGATCGACGAGGAGGGGGGAGGAGGGAGAAGGGATGGAGTAGGAGTAGGAGTAGGAGTAGGAGTCGGAGTAGGAGTAGGAGTCAAGCTAGCCGAGCCAGCTCGAGCGAGTCAAGCATGGCATGCCCAGTCCCACCCGCCCTCCCACAACATAAGAAGCAAAGCTGGCACAACTGGGGGCCGAAGTCACACCGGCCAGCCGGTTTGGTACAGCTGATGCGGCCGCGATGGCGGTTGCCGACGGGAACTGGCGAGCGCGTGTTGAATGCCGCGCACGCATTGCCAGACGAGTCGAGAATGGCCCGGTACACCGCAGGAAGCCAGAGGTGGCCGGAGGAAACCCGACGGTCTGACAGGACACCCCAAAGCATTTTTGTGAAAAAGCATTGGGTTTTTGATGTTTTTATGTTCTTGCAAAAACACGGTGTTCGGTAGGATTCTGACATGAACGCGCGAGTGTGCTCTTTGTGGTATTTTTTGCACAGGATTCGCGGCCTGGGTGCATGACAGAGCATCGCGAGTGCACCGCGCGATGACGTGAAATCGCTGGATTTGACAGAATTCTTAAGATTCCTATGGTTTTCCTATGATTTCAGCAAGAGAGCCCGGGCGGGAAATTTGTACAATTTTTGTGAAAAGCATTGGTTTTTTGATGTTTTTATGTTGAAATGCTTGCAAACACACGGTGTTCGGTAGGATTCTGACATGAACGCGCGCGTGTGCTCTTTGTGGTATTTTTTGCAATGGATTATCGACGTGGACGACAGGACGTCCATGTCGAGAGGAAAAAATCCGCCGACCCTGTCGGCGTGTGTGAGGGGCTTTTCCGTTCGAGCCGTCATCTCCGTCATTCTTTGTACTCGTCGTCTCTGTCCTTCCCTTTCCCTGGGAGACCTCTTCCCCTGGGCTCCAGCCAAGCCGACCTTGAGCAAACTCGTAATTGAGTCGAAGGGAAGCCCCTTCCCTTTGATCCCTCCCCCGCCGGGAGGGGGGGGGGGGGTGTCGACCCCCCCCCCGGGTCAGATACGACGCCCCCCCCTGGGACTCCTCTTCCCCTGGGCTCCAGCCAAGCCGACCTTGAGCAACCTCGTAATTGAGTCGAAGGGAAGCCCCTTCCCTTTGATCCCTCCCCGCCGGGGAGGGGGGGGGGGGTGTCGACCCCCCAGCCCCCCGGTGTCAGGATACGACGCCCCCCCCTGGGACTCCTCTTCCCCGTGGGCTCCATCAGCCAGCCGACCTTGAGCAAAACCCTCGTAATTGAGTCGAAGGGGAAGCCCATGATCCCTTCCCCCTCCCCGCTGGGAGGGGGGGGGGGTCGACCCCCCCCCCAGGGTCAGATTACGACGCCCCCTCCCTGGGACTCTCTTGTCCCTGGGCTCCAGCCAAGCCGACCTTGAGCCAACCTCGTAATTGAGTCGAAGGAAGCCCCTTCTCCTTTTATTCCCTGCCCCGCCAGGGGGGGGGGGGGGGGGGGGTCGACCCCCCCCCCGGGTCAGATACGACGCCCCCCCCTGGGACTCCTCTTCCCCTGGGCTCCAGCCAAGCCGACCTTGAGCAACCCCTGGGCTCCAGCCAAGCCGACCTTGAGCAACCTCGTAATTGAGTCGAAGGGAAGCCCCTTCCCTTTGATCCCTCCCCCGCCGGGAGGGGGGGGGGGTAGCGACCCCCCCCCGGGTCAGATACGACGCCCCCCCTGGGACTCCTCTTCCCCTGGGCTCCAGCCAAGCCGACCTTGAGCAACCTCGTCATTGAGTCGAAGGGAAGCCCCTTCCCTTTCATTCCTCCCCCGCCGGGAGGCGGGCGGGGGGTAGCGGGGGGGGGTAGCGACCCCCCCCCCGAGTCAGATACGACGCCCCCATGCGGACTCCTCTTCCCCTGGGCTCCAGCCAAGCCGACCTTGAGCAACCTCGTAATGAGTCGAAGGGAAGACCCCTTCCCTTTGATCCTCCCCCGCCGGGAGGGGGGGGGGGGGTCGACCCCCCACCGGGTCAGATCGCGCCCCACCCTGGGAGACCTCTTCCCCTGGGCTCCAGCCAAGCCGACCTTGAGCAACCTCGTAATTGAGTCGAAGGGAAGCCCCTTCCCTTTGATCCCTCCCCCGCCGGGAGGGGGAGCGGGTGTCGACCCCCCCCCGGGTCAGATACGACGCCCCCCCCTGGGACTCCTCTTCCCCTGGGCTCCAGCCAAGCCGACCTTGAGCAACCTCGTAATTGAGTCGAAGGGAAGCCCCTTCCCTTTGATCCCTCCCCCGCCGGGAGGGGGGGGGGGGTGTCGACCCCCCCCCCGGGTCAGATACGACGCCCCCCCCTGGGACTCCTCTTCCCCTGGGCTCCAGCCAAGCCGACCTTGAGCAACCTAGTAATTGAGTCGAAGGGAAGCCCCTTCCCTTTGATCCCTCCCCCGCCGGGAGGGGGGGGGGGGGTAGCGACCCCCCCCCCGGGTCAGATACGACGCCCCCCCCTGGGACTCCACTTCCCCTGGGCTCCAGCCAAGCCGACCTTGAGCAACCTCGTAATCTCTTGCTGCGCATTGCGAACAGGGTCGGCGGCACCGGCCGTCAGGCCTTCGCAATAAGAAAAATGTTGATTTTGTATTGTTTTTTACGGGTTAGGATGGGACCACCCGGATGCGCCCGCTATCTGCCGGCCTGAGGGGGGAGTAGGAGTATATTCTAATAAGGAATAAGGATAGGAGTAGGAGTAGGAGGAGGATGAGGAGGAGGAGGAGGAGGAGGAGGAGGAGGGAGAAGGGAGGAGGAGGGAGGGAGGGAAGGAAACGATGAGGGAAGGAGGGAGGGAGGGAGGGAGGGAGGGAGGGAGGGGAGGGAGTGAGGAAAGGCACGGAAGAAGAGGAGGAGCTGGAGGAGGAGGAGGAGGAGGAGGAAAAGGATAAGGAGGAAGAGACGGAGGATGCGGAGAAGGACGAGAGTGCGTGCGGAGGAGGTCGTGCGTCCGAGAAAAGAAGAATAGAGGAGGTTGAGCATGCGAAACGGGAACGGGAAGAGGAGTAGAAGGAGGAGGATGAGAAGGATGAGGAGACCTCAGTAGTATGGCGATGGACAGGAAAAGGAAGAAGAGCGATGATATCGAGCGGCGCCCAACGATCCACATGTGAGGTATCGCCCTTCGCTAATGGTGGACGAGATGGCTTCTTACGCTGGTAGAGTGCTGCCAGCGCTCGCCATCCCCTCCTCGATTCAACGGGATACGCCCTCCCCCGCAATGAGTCATGTTGGATCCAGCTGGCTGTAGGCCTCCTCCAAGAAGCCAGGCCACCCAACCTTCGCGCTCTCAGGCCGCCTCCTGCAGAATATCAACTTTACGGCTCCACGGCAAACTCCGCGAAGCGCGTTGACATTTGCGCTCCTGCAGGCGACCTAGAAGAAGACACTGATGGCATCTGGTCCTGATAGGGCGACCGGCCAGCTTGAGATGCTCCACGCGGCGGCGCAAACCCTCTTGCACATACACTTCTGCTGTTTCTGCTTCCGCACCCATTTTCCGACGGGGGGGGGGCCGCGACGGCCTCGACCACTTGCTCTGAGCTGAGGAACTCGACCACCAACAACTCGAACAGGAGCTGGACGTTGTCGTTGCGCTTCTCGTCCCCCCTCAGTGACGCAACATGAGAAGAACGTGAAGCGAAGGAGACCGCGAGGCAAACACATTATTCATCGCGTTCTTTATCACCACGACGGCCAGGATGTGAGGGCCATGGGCTGAAATCACCCCCGTCTTTCGCAGGAACGTATGTTTGCCCCCTCCTCACTTCGGCGGCGAGACCAGGGGGGAAGTGAGAAGGAGCGGACCTCCTCAAAAGGCTGGGGAAGCCTACCGCCGCCCGCAAAGTCTTCCTGAGCCTTCCCTGGAGACGCTTCACGCTTCTCAGAAGGCGCCCAGGGCTTCTGAGAAGCCCCGCCGCCTCCTCAACAAGGCCCGCCCCCTCTCACTCCCCCCCCCCACAGACTTGGGTTCCAACGTGGGTCTGTTAATATAGAGAGGGTCATGAAACAAACGTTGCAACACATATTCTGCGTACCTGTGCATATGCGGTCTGGCAGATCGGGGCGGCATCATCGCGACGTCAACGGGCGTCAACGGGATCGGCGGCACGTCTGTGGCACAGACGTGCCGCCGATCCCTCTCCTGGCGGGTGCCCAGGCCCGCAGCGGAGCGCAGCATCCACGAGCCACGCCGCTTCCTGCGGCAGTGCCGTCGCCCACGGGCCGCGGGGGCTCGGCCCCGCACCCGATGAGTGGCGCACGGCGAGCAGGCGAGTCATGGGGATCGAGGAGGAGGAGGAGGAGGAGGAGGAGGAGGAGGAGGAGGATGAAGGAGGAGGAGGAGGAAAAGGAAGGAGGAGAAGGGAGGAGGGAGGAGGAGGAGGGAGGAGGGAGGAGGGAGGAGGAGGGAGGAGGGAGGGAGGAAGGAGAGGAGGAGGAGGAGGAAGAGGAGGAGGAGGCGGAGGAGGAGGAGGAGGAGGAGGAGAGGAGGAAGGAGGAGGAGGAGAAAGACGAGGGAGAGGAGGAGGAGGAGGAGGAGGAGGAGGAGGAGGAGGAGGAGGAGGAGGAGAAGGAAGAGGAGGAGGAGACGGATGAGGATGAGGAGGAGGAGGAGGACCGAGGACCGAGGAGGAGGATGAGGAGGAGGATCAGCAGGAGGAGCAGGAGGGGGAGGGGGGTGACGACTAACAGGAGGAGGGTGGGGGGCAAAGCAGGGAGGAGGACGAGGAGCACGGCGATGAGGAGGCTGGAAGGACGTCTCAAACCGGAGTCCCGCCCCGGTCCTCCACCGAGTCACGCCAGGATGCCCCGCCCTATACCGCGCGCCCCCCGCAGCACTCTGTTTGGCATGAAGCACACGGGTCCTGAGGGGAACGGTTCCTGTTCCACAGGGCCCTCCGCTGTGACCAGTTCTTCGTCCTGAGTCGTTTTGTGACGGTCCTGGGCCCGGTGGAGGACCTAGGTCACCTAACTTCGCGCATCGCGCCCCGCGACGCGCGGTTATCTTCGCGCCCCCGCGCTGGCGTTCTGGAGAAGGGCGCCTCTCCAAGCCAAGCTGGACTGCGCGAAGCGCGATGATCTTCGCGCCCCTGGGGTGACCCGGAGGACCCGTTTCCGTCGTCGCGATCTGCGGCGGCGCTCCGCCGCAAATGAGGCTCCCCGCCCAGCGCGCCGCATCCCGCGGGGCCGGCGCCGCGCGGCAGCGCGCCGCTCAGGATGCCACGAACCGCCGCCGCGGCCCGTGCGTCCGCGGGCCTCAGCGCCGCCAGCGCGGCGCGCAGGTCGCGCGGCAGCGGGCCCTCGACGGTGCCCGCGGCGTCCCAGTGCAGGCGGAAGCGGTGCAGGAAGCTCGGGGGCTGCCAGCGGTGTCCCAGGCCCGATGGTTTCGATGCTTGTGTCGACGACGATCGCGTGGTGGACGCGCGAGGGTGGCCTTCGGATTTCCCGTGGATTCGATGTGGTGTTTCGTGCTGGGCTGATCTTCTGGTTTTGGCACTTGTGCCGAAATCCCCAAGCGCTTCGCGCCAGGTTGGAGCCCCCCTGGGGCCCTCTGGGCCCCGTGAGGGGTGCTCCTGGCAGCCATCTGGGCCTGCCACAGCAATCATGGGGGCACCAACTGGGCCAGGGCCCCTGGCAACACCCGGGAAGTTGCGGGGGCACAGCCGCTGGTCCTCGTGCAGCCGCTCCAGCGCGTAGCGCCCGTCGCAGACCAGGGGATGGCCCGCGTGGGTCATGTGCGCCCGTATCTGGTGGCGGCGCCCTGTCTCGATCGAGCAGACGCACAGCGAGTACGAGGCTAAGCTGGGCCCGTCTGCCAGCGCGACTGGCGGGCCGAAATGGCCGAGCAGGCGAACGTGGGTGAGGGCTGGCTGCCCGTCGTCAGCCACCACGCTGGGCCCGGCGCCGTCCACGCGCACCGGGAAATCCAAGCGGAGTCCCGGGTCAGCCACAGCACCGTGGCAGAGCACCAGGTAGTCCCGCGACATCCCGTGAGTGGCGACCACCCAGCGGAGATGAAACAGGGCCTCGAACGACAGCGCTGCGACGATGAGGCCTGAGGAGGGCGTGTCCAGGCGGTGCAGGAAGCCGAAGTCCAGGTCCCGCCGGCCGCTCAGAGGTGCGGCCCCGGAGACTCTGCGGAGGAAGGCGGAGAGCGGCCGCCGCCCGCGCCGCAGCGTCAGGGCGCGGTCCGTCTCGCTGGTGTCGACCTCCCAGCCGGGCGGCTTCAGCAGCACGCACCAGCCAGGCCCCTGCCGCACCACCTTGGGCTCACTTCCCGCGCCCAGAGGCCACTCTGCGGGGCTACCGAGTGCGAGCGCCGGGCCGCACACCGGCGCGGCCGCCGCGTCCATGCGCTGGCCGAGCGCCAACAGCGCCTCGCGAGCAGCCCCTGGGACGCCGAAATCGAAGCGCAGGGTGCAGAAGGACCACGTGATCTCAGCGAGGGACACCGCCAGAATCGGCGCCGCGCCAGGCACCTCCGCAGCAGCCAGCGCAGCTGGCAGCTCCGCCGCCAGCCGACCGAGGGCGCTGCGTGCCAGCGCGCGCGCGAGGGCCTCGTCTGGCAGCCTCAGCGCCGCGCGCGACCACGCGACGTTGGCCAGCCCCCGCAGCTGCAGCTCCGGAGCCCGCACCATGGCCGCCTCCCCACAGGTGACCAGGAGCTCGGCGTCCCGCGCGGGCAACACTGCCAAGGCCCAAGCCACGCTGGGTATGTGCCTCGCAGTCCACAGCTCGTCCTCTCGGGCGGCCCGCAACGCCTCGAGAGCGGCGCCCACGAGCCCAGGCACGTCGCGTGCGGAGGCCGCGGCCACGGCCCAGACCGTGTTGACCACGCTCCGCACGGTCCACTCCGCCATCCCCCTCCGCACCGCTTCGGCGGAGACCGCCTGCAGCAGCGGTCCCGCGGTGCCCCCTGGCGCCGCAGAGGCTCTGGCCGTCGCCGCCGCCCAGGCGATACTGGCGAGGCTCTGGGGCGCGAGCTCGGGCGCGCGCTGCACGCCCGCGGCCTCCAGTGCTTGCCAAGCGCTCTGGCGCAGCGCCGACAGCGCCCAAAGCAGGCCCGCGACCTCCTGGGCATGGAAGCTGCCCAGCTGGCGCCGGGGCAGCTCGCGCACGATGGGCGCCAATAGTGGCGCTCCGTCGACTGCTGCTGTGGCGAACGCCCAGACAATGCTGCAGAGCTCGTGGGTCCCGAACTCCTCCCACCGGTGGCCACCCGCGACAGCGCGGCCGTGCCGACCGCCAGCCAGCCCCTGACCCAGGGCCTCCATCCAGGGCGCCGCGCAGGGGCCGCGCGCGCCCACGGCCCACAGCACGTTGCTGATCGACTGCGTGCCGAATCCCTCCCAACCCCTGCGCAGAGCCTCCTGGGTCAGCACCGAAAGCGCGCCCTCGCCAGCGCTCGTGTCAGTGGAGGCCTCCCGGATAAGGTCCGAGTAGATGGGGTCGGAGGATCGCGCCGCATTGCCGATACATCGGCGATGCATCGGCGACGTCGGCGATGCATCGGCGCCGTCGGCGTGGAGAAACTCGGGGCCCACATCGAGCCGCATCGCCGACGTGTCGGCGATACGGCGCGCTCCTCCGACCCCATCTGCTCGGACCCCATCTGGGAGGCCTAGAGTCAGGCATGGTCAGCCGCGACACGGCCCACGCCGCAGCCGCGAGCTCCTCCGGGGCGAGCTCCACGGCGCGGCGGCGCACCTCGGCGGCGAGGGGCGCGGCCCCCTCGCTGCCCACGCGAGCCGTCGCGAAGGCCCAGAGCACGTTGGCGACATTCTGGGGCACCAGCTGCGGCGCCCGAGCGGCGGCGGCAGCAACGGCCCCTGGCGGCAGCGGCCGCGACAGCCGCGCCAGGGCCCAGAGCAGCTGCGCCCACTGCTTCGGGGGCAACGCCTCGGGGCTCCCGAGGAGGTCGGCGAGGCTCGCCGCCGTCCCCGAGGCTCCCGCCTCGAGGCGCCGCCCGGGCGCGGGGCGGGACAGCGCGGCCAGCCTGTGCAGCGCCACCACCGCGAGCGGCGGCGCCCCCGCCAGCTCGATGAGGTGCTCGCGCACGAGCCCGGCGACAGCACCTCGGGCGACGAGACCACAACGCATCCACTGCCCCAGGCCTGGCCAAGCCTGGACCCTGGCCATGCCAGGAGGGCGTCTACCACCGCTGCTGGGCCCAGGACGGGCCAGGCCAGGCCTGGGGCACGGGATGTGTCCAGGTCTCGCCGCCCCAGCGCCGGGCCCGCGAGCTCCCCGCAGCTGCCGGCCCAAGGACCGCAACCGCGCGGCCCGGGCGACCTCTGGTAGTTCCGCTCCGCCGGCCGCCGCGGCCCGCGCGCCGCGGGGAGCGCGGCGGTGGAGGGCATCTGGGCGCATGGCGGGTCGATGGCGGCGTGGGCGCGCAGGGTCGTGGCCCAGCGCCAGCGCCGAGGCGGGCCGCTGGCGTCATCCGTGGCGGCTGCGAGCCCCAGTGCTGTCCAGGCTGTCGAGAAGCGGTGCTCGGAGGCCTTGATCCCCAGCAGCTGCTGGGCGAGCCAGTGTGGCTCCGCGTCCTGCAGGGAGGTCTGGGCAAGCTCGCTGGCGCCAGGGGCTTTTAGGCAAGCGTACCAGTGACCACGACTGCGGTGACCAAGCCGGTGACCACTGCGTGCGTCCTTCTCGCTGGAAATGGAATCTCCCTCCGATTCCCCCACGTATGATCGCGTTTAGTGGCCGAAATGCCACTTGCAGCCAAATCCTGCTTATGCCGATGCCGACTACCCGCGTTTCCACAGGACGAGAGCAGAGCATCTGAGTCTCCTGGGCCCGAAAGGCGTACATCATCCGATCCCACAGGGAAAGAGACTGCTGATGCGAACCACCCCGTCTTCAGACGACTCTCGCACGAGCCCTGCGTTGAACGCATTGATCGACCGCCAAGTGGAGGGCTCCCGAGCTGTCACTTCGGAGCGCTTCTCACATGCTGAAGCCCAATGCTGCACCGCGACCGAGCTTCCCTTAGCCACCGGCCTCGTTGTCCCGCGGCATCCGTTCGACCCCGATCGATCTGTGAGGGCCCCAAGGGCCGAAGTCGGGGCGAAAACGCCCGTCCGTCGAGCTTCTCATGCGGTCGACTACGCGCAAGACCCTGGGTAAGAGTGAGCTTTGGTGCGCGGACGGAGGGGGCGCAACGTGGCCAAATCCAGGCGCGCCGACCGCCGCTATCGCGTCGCGCTCATCAGCGATCGGGGGGGACCCAGATTAGCCCGCAGCACCCAAGGTCACTCCGGCGAAGGGTCACTCTCAAGCGTCATCGATGCGGCGCTGGAGCCCGAGAGAAGAGCGTGCTGCGCATACCGCCCCGCACTCGGAGCGACGTGCCCCGACCGGCCCTGCTCTGATGGGGGCCTCGGGAGGCGGCGCGCGGCGGCTCCTCCTCCTCCTCCTCCTCCTCCTCCTCCTCCTCCTCCTCCTCCTCCTCCTCCTCCCTCCGCCCTCCGCCCTCCGCCCTCCGCCCTCCGCCCTCCGCCCTCCACCCTCCTCCTCCTCCTCCTCCTCCTCCTCCTCCTCTTCCTCCTCTTCCTCCTGCTCCTCCTCGTCCTCCTGCCAGACCCATCACCAAGACCACGCCAAGCAAGGTCAGCATGCGTTAGACCACGCGATGGGGGAGCGGGACTCTGGTTGCCGGATGGGCTGGCGGGGAATGCCGAATCTTTTTTGTTCGTCCACTAGCATGTCTCGCCACTCCTCCCCGAAAAGCACATCAACCCACGCGGGCTGTGCGAACACGAGTTCATAACCGCGGGTTCGCCTGTGACGGCCGTGGCAAGGTGCACAGATGCTGCTCGAATTGAGCTCAAGCTGGCGCCATGCATCTGTCGCAGATGGGAACCATGCCCAACGATGGGATGTCATGGCGCGAGCCCAAATCGGCTTGCTATTTGCAATTGCTCCAGTGCCCCTGATTGGATTGGTTACGTAGGAGCGCTTTACATGTGGGATGCGGTCACGTACTCCGAATTATCATGTGATTTTTGCTCCGGTCCCGCCTTTGTGATCCACCTACACCTGCACGCCAGGCAAGGCGGCTTTTTTTGTTTAAACATCGGAGCATTCTGGGCACGGGTCGCATACGACAAATTGCTCACTTGATGGTTGCTTGGATCTCATCCTTATGGTGGACGTCACAGTGTGCCAAGGACGGCGTCCCTAGAGAATTTGCGCAACAAGACAATGCACCGTCTTGGTTTACCTCCTATGAAAGCCGTGTGGTAACCTGCACGGTTCCTTTATCCCCAACTGACGACTCCGCATTTGTTTCGGATTCTGCCAAAAGAACTGACCTGCACACTGCGGGTGGCAGAGCATGCAAGCAGCCTCGGACAAAAACAACACTTCGATGGCAGCGGCATGGGCAAAGAAATCGTTGGTCCTTGTATCTGGTTTGCAATTATCCAGCCTGCTCTCTGTAAATGCTTTGTGCCAATGAAGACGCGAGTGTTCCTCTGCGCGGGGGGGAACTCTATCGGAATGATCTGGGGCGTCTGATCTGGAGCCTCGGACAATTAACCCCACATATCTTGAGTCGAAAACTTAAGCCCACATAACTTGAGCCCAGATGGCTACGGATGGGGATGAACTTTGCGCTAGTAGTTCAGAATCGAAACTCGCCGCAACCGCAATCACTGACAAGGTGCACTCCACTCTTGCACATCGATGGCAACAGGTCACTTCCAAAACTCGAGGTGGGAGCACCAAGCTGAATTACATCGCCATGCGGGCCCTGCCCAAAAACGCTGCGTAAGCAATCATGCTGCCTGAAGACTTGGCACGGCACGCGGGCACAACACGGCACGCGGCCACGGCACGCGGCCACGGCACGGCACGTTCCTCGCATTCTCGAACTCGAGCACGGAACGGCACGCGCACGGCACGGCACGCGGGCGCACCGCACCGCACGCGCACGACGCCCCACGATGCACGGCACCACGGCACGGCACAGCACACCGTTCGCAGTCTGGAGCCCAGGCGCGGCAGAGCACGCGCCCGCGCACGACGCGCGGGCACGCGCACGGCCCATCCGTCGCAACGCGCACGCCACGCGTGGGCTCGCGCACAGCACTCGCACGGCACGCGGTGCAGCTTTTTGAGCTCTGCACGGCACGGAACGGCTCACGCACGGCACGCGGGCGCACGGCACGTCACACCTGTCGCATCATAAATCTTAAGCGTGGCATGCGCACGGTACACCGTTTGTTTTCTGAAGCCTCGGGCACCGGTTGCTACAGTACACGAGGGCCCCTATCATAATCGCTGTTCAGGGTAGATAAATATATGATTCGGGCCCTTCCTGCGATGGCTGTCGCATCATAAATCTTAAGCGTGGCATGCGCACGGTACACAGTTTGTTTTCTGAAGCCTCGGGCACCGGTTGCTACAGTACACGAGGGCCCCTATCATAATCGCTGTTCAGGGTAGATGAATATAGGATTCGGGCCCTTCCTGCGATGGCTATGCCGACCCAGTGTTCGAAATGATCGACTCTCAAATGGTTGTATGCCGAGATCACGACGGACCTCCTCGCTCGTTCAGACTGCCCAGCCCAGCGACGTCTCAATTCGCAAGCACCGCATTGGGAAAGCATTCTTTTATGAGACAATTCGACATTGTCTCGACTCGAGTACAGATTCGCATGCGCATTCTCGACTCGACTCGACTTTGGTCTGCGATGTTCGGCCCCCGTGGCGTCTGCCTGTGGGCCTTCATCCGTTCTCACTACACCTCGGAATGGGCCCAGCAAGCCGCTGGGGTGTGGGATGCGGCAGTCGCAGGAAACGGTGCCCTGAGAAGTGTGTGGCTTCGAACTTTTTCTGACGAAGCTGTGCTTTGAGAACCCGACCCCTCGTTGACGTGAAAACAGCTTCGGTACTCTGGGACCGTTTAGAATTTTACGACACTCTCCATGTGGATCACGCGATAGAGAAAGGACTCCAGCTCGGTCTGCCTGCGCGCGCCCTGTTGTTGGAATATCTCCTGTACCTCGCGCCCTGGCTGCTGCATGAGCGGAGGGCGCACACTCTTCCCGTCCTGCCATTTATCAGTATAGTGGCGGAGGCGAGGAAAGGGGGGTGGACTTCGGCAGAGTAGGGTTGTACGACATGTAGGAAACCATTTCTAGTCGGTACAGATCCGTCGAGGTGTCGTCATGGGTTGCCGATATCAACAACCGCATCCAGGGCCATCGCAGTACCATTGTTGAAGGCCTGGTGGGAGCAGGCAAGAACTTTGCTGATGCCTGCGCTATCGAGGGCCGTCGAATTTCGAACAAATCCAGCATCATCGGCAATGACGAAAGGAATGCTGCTCGACGTTGTTCGGAAGCTCAAGCGAGCTGGCATCCCTTCGAAGCCCCGCGTCACCGCTCCAGACCTTGGCTAGACAGAGGCCAGGTAGCAGCTGCTAGACCCAATGCGCAGGCTAGGCAGATTTTCAGTCAGGCAGGTCAGGAGAACGGCAGCCATTGCCAGTTGTGGACGTAAGGCCAGACCAGGAGGGTCGACCATCGTCCGCCGAGGTGTGATCCCCAGAGTCGAGTTCAGCGCCAAGGTGTTTAGATACACCCTTTCCAACCTTTTTGTGTGGCGCAGGTCTCTGGGGAAGCTAGTATCACCTCGCGTGCGAGGTAGATGCCTGGACACGTTGCTGCAACTAGAGCTGGGGACTCGGGATCCGGCTTGTTCTGCAGTTTGTAACGTGCTAGACTCTTGGCTCATGGTCCTCGCCGCTGGTCCTAAGCAGAAAACCGCAGCAGCGCACGTCTGGCATAATTCAGTTGACAAGCAGAGCAGCCTCAGCCCTAAGCGCAGGTGGAGGCGGCCCACTGGCGTGCGCATGGCCATGGTCAATCATCTGCTAGAGCTGAATCCCACCAGCCCTTTGGGCGTGAGTGGTTTAGAGAGCCCGCTCTGTTCTCAACCCCCTTCTTCCCTTTCGGGGAGGGGTTTACCCCTCCCCCTACCCCCTCCCCCTGGGCCTGGAGAGGGCGTTCCGCGGGTGGTTGGGGGGGTCTTTTTCGACTCCTGGGAGGGCTAAAATTCGACACCCCTCACGAGGATTCTGGCCCCGACGGGGGGAGGGAGAAAAATGCTCGCCCCATCTATGATCGATCGCCCGAAAGATGGCCCCAAGATACCTCCCAGACCCCTCCCAAAGAGCCCCAAGAGGCCCCAAGAGGCCTCCAAGAGGCCCCCAAGATGCCCCCCAGAGGCCCCCAAGAGGCCCCAAGAGGCTCCCCCGAGGCACCCAAGACGCTCCTGGAAGCCCCTGGGGCCGCCAAGAGGCCCCCAAGACGCCCCAAACGGCCTCCAAGAGGCTCCCAAGAGGCCCGAAGAGGCTCCCCCAAGGCACCCAAGACGCTCCTAGAAGCC
>CAUYUJ010000248.1:100972-185972 GCA_963575745.1 Prorocentrum cordatum | reverse complement strand
TCACACCAGGAAGAAGGGCCCGAACGACTCATCCCAGGACGAGAAACCCCAAACGACTCAAACCACGAGGAGCGCTTTCTCTCCCTCCTCCTCCGCCTCGTCCTTCTCCCGCTCCCACCACAAGGAGGATGTACAAGGAGGCGGGAGGAAGGAGGAACAGGGGAGATATGCGGGGGCAGGCGGAAACACGCCTGAAAAACACGACTGTCGGCATGTTTCGCAAGAGTTGCTGTTTTGAGATGGGCTGGTGGGGATACGCGAAGCGTGAAGAATTGGTATCCGCACGGTCCGTGGCACTGGGAGACGCCTGAGGGAGTTGAACTCAAGGCTTCCGAGGAGCTCCTTGCAGCGGGCAAAACTGACGCGTCAGAATAAAATCTGCGCTACGGCAGTCCATAGAGCCAATACTCTGGAAACGCGTGGCCAAGCATTACAGCAGCGCCGGCTTAGAGTGCGGAGTCGATTTGACTCCAACCATAGGGTGTTTGAAAAACCTCCGGAGGAAGGAGAAGCGGGAGTGGTATGGAGCCACTCTCGTGGCTGTCACTGGTTCTTCGTGGCCGCGTGCGCGGCTAGCCGATCAGGGCATCCTTCTCGATAGCACGTGTCAGCGGTGCGATCAGCAGGTCCAAGAGGCGCTCACACACGGAACGTGGCAATGCCCAGGCAACTGCACCATCCCCGCCTGCATCCATTCAGATTTTCTAGTTCCCCGTGCACTGGCCGAGCTAGAATCGCGACCAGGGCATTGGCTGAGAGGCTTGCTGCCCAAGGAATGGGCGAGGCTTACCAATCCCCCAGAGGAGATGGTCGGGCATGTCGCTTCTGGCCACCCCGTCAATGAGGCTTGGCAGTGGGGGGGGGAGGCGCGTCGAGTGGTCCGAACACTCGGGGCAAACGCCTCAGACGGGTGAGTTGGGCCACGCTGATCTTTAATGCATCTGGCAGCTCTCCAAGTGCGCTGGAGACCCGAGCCTTGGAGCTCGCCCACGGCGAGCGGGAGGGCTCCCAGGCTTCAGGCGGTCAGTCGGAAGGCTCCTGTACGTTGTGGATTCGGACTACGTGCGAAAAGGAGTAGCTCGCGAGATGCGCGGGTGCGCCAAGCACGCGAGCCACGTAGATCTGTGGAGCAGCGTGAGAGCGCACTTGCAGAAGAAAACGGTGCCCTCTGGAAGGTTGACTTCTACCGGGCCCTTGAGGCGGCCCTAGCAGCAGGCACACACCCAGCAGCAATTTTGATGAGCGCTCTGGCTGACAAGCTTGCAGACCAGATCAGTCCGAGCGTGCAGGTCTCACAGGCAGATATAGCAACACTCGCCATCGCGAAAGGAATTTCGCAGAAGGTGAGATCCAGAATAGCCGCCACGTTTTTAGATGCAGTCCAGAAGGACCCACAAGCGAGGCCTCCAAACGCGCGACAGGTGCGCGTTGGGCGCAAGCGTGAACAACAACTGCAGCAGGCGATCGACGCCTCCCAGTGCAATGTACTTTTCGATGCGGCCGGCCTCTTGAGATGTGTCGTCAGTCGTTCCACTGTGAGTCGTTCGATTGCGCATGAATGGCTGACCACACCGTGCTCCCAACCTGCGGCATCCTCCAGTCCTGCGAAGCCGCGGATTGAGGTGGGCACTTGTGGGCCAGCAGAGAGTGCACGATTCGCACCATGTGAATTATTCAGAGGAGACAGCGTATCTTTTCTGCACAGTCTGCGGACAAGTAGGAAAGAGAAACATCATTGCTCTGGCCAAATATTGTCTAAAGCATGCGTCTAGCAAGGCCAAAGACGAGCTGGACAGGCTGGGCCAAGCTCAGGCGATACATGGGGAGAGGGTTCTGTCGTGTTCCACGGTGTGCAGCCTATTCCAAGCCGCACCATGGGGCGAGGAGCCCCCCTCCAAGCGGCGAGAGCCGAACTGAGCAGAAGCAAGTTTTGTTCCAGGCTGACGGCCTCACAAGAAAAAAAACAACAACTCCTCCTCCTCCTCCTGCTCCCCCTCCTCCCCCTCCTCCTCCTCCCCCTCCTCCTCCTCCTCCTCCTCCTCCTCCTCCTCTTCATCTTTCTCACCCTTTTTCAAGATTGCGGCATCAACAATAGCGAGGAAGGGGATCGGGAGGAGGTGCAACAGGGAGAGGATGGGCAAGGTATTGGCAACGCTGGCCGCTGTCCCACCAACCGCTGCTGGCCCCGCCACCGCGGAGCCGCTGCCCGACTCCGGAACCTCCTGGGTGCCCCGGCGCTGCTCGTTCTGGGACGGCCTGCCTCTTCACTCCCGCCGCCGATGCCCTCCTCCGAGCCTCGGCCAGCATCAGCGCCCCTCAAACGGGGACTCCACTAACGGGTACTTTGGCCAGTGACCCAGCGAACCCAACCCTTCCCGATGTGGGCAAAGCTGCAATGCAAGAAAAAGGCCCTAAAGTGGCAACTTTCGGCAACAATTCAAAGTACCCGTTAGTAAGTACCCGTTGCGGTGCCGTTGACAGCAGAGCCGCCCTCCCGCATCGCCGGAACTTCCGCCAGGGAAGGCGACGACGAGCGGGGGCCGGGCACGGGACTCGGCGCGCGGGAGCGGGGGCGGAGGCGCGAGCGGGGAGCGGGGGGGCAAGGAGCGGAGGGCGGGAGCGAAAGGAGCGAAGGGGGGACGGAGAGCGGAGAACGGGAACGAAAGGGAAAGGAGCGGGGAGCGGGAACGAGCGGGGCTGAGGGGGAACGATTCAGAGGAGACCAGCTCAAGGGGAGGGGGAACGTCGAGCTTGAGTCGGCGATACAGCGCTGATAGATCGGGAATGAGGCCCCCGATCGCGAAGCCGCGCGATCCTGGGAAGGTTGGGGGCTCCCCGCCCCCGATCGGCGATGAGGGGGCGTCTGGGGGTCGATGCGTCCCACCCACCCCTTCTGAGCCCATCCCTGCCTGATGCTGCCCCCGAGGGGCGGGGGCGGGGAAGGGCGAGGCGCTGGAGCCACAAGGGAGCGACTCCTCCCCCCTCCTCACATAGGGGGCCCACACAAGACGTAACTCACCCAGCTGTGTACATGAACACGGCCCCTTGACCCGCGAGATCTGCCGCGTGATACGAACATTCGCGCAGTGCGAATTCTCGAAACCAGCGTGGATTCATGTACAGTCGGGCCGCTGAAAGAAGGAACGCTACATAAGGAACGAAGCCCCTTCTTGGCCCTGTAAGCGCCTCCGTGCCCCAGGAGGGCAAGAGGAACAGCACTGGAGGAACCTAAGCAACATCGAGCCCCTTCCGACCCCAAACTGTTCCTCATTTCAGGGTAACTGTACGTGTACGTCCTTCTTTCCCCCCTCCTCACTGGCACCCCCGCGCCGCCTCCCCGGCACCCCCGCCTCCACGCACACGACGAGGGCAGAACCGGACAACACCGGACCAGGGTATGTCTGCAGGGCCGTGCCGCGCCGACCTCGGCGCCGGCTCTCGACACCGCGGGGGTCGTTCAACCTTGAAAGTCAGATCGTTCAGCACCGACCGACTCTCCCCCCCCCTCTCCTGCCCCCCCCCTTTCTGCCACCAGTCCCTCTCGCCCTCCCGTGGCGAGTGCGCCAACAGCCGGCCCCAGACCCTTCTCGGGCACCATCCTGACGGGCACCATCCTGAAGGGCAAGCCATCCCGACGGCCATCTCGGGGAACGATCGGCCGTTTCCGAAACGTGAGACCACCCTGTTCCTTATTTCAACGTCTTGTCTGTATTCTCTCTTGTGCCGCTGGATCTGGCATGTCGCTCGCCGCCACGCTTCCGGACCCATGTGCCTGGCTGCTGTTCTGCTCTCGTGCCCACAGCTCGCTTGCGTTCCAGAAGGCTTCGGAACAAGTTACATTCAACCCGTATCTCACGGACACACGAGAAGGGTGAAAGGGCCTTGGAAGGCCATGCCAACACTTTGCGAGTGGGGCGCGGCCAGCGCAAGCGGCCAAGGAGTGGCCGAAGAGGAAGGATGCGAGGGTAACCAACCTTGGAAAGTTGCTCATCTTACTATATGATAACTTTCTTCGGGTGGATGGCTCAGGGTGAATTCCATATGGGTTTTTGCACCCCGAAAATGGATCCGTTATGTTGCTCGCCTTTTGCAGATCAAGCCTCGGAAATCCATCGAGACGGCATTTCAGATTTCACCCTTTGCCCTCCACCCGAAGAAAAAATGATCAGACTGTGCGGGTCGACCGCAGCCCGATCCTGGGCCCGCCTCGCGGCCCCTCTCCGCCAGTCGGGCCAGGCGAAAGGGGGGGATAGCAAAGGGGGGGGGGGGAGAATCAGCTCACGTCGCTGATTTTTTCCCGGCGCCTCCCAGCGCTGGAGGCGGCCATGTACCGAAGAATGGGCCCCTCGGCGGGGTCGAAACCAGCTGCACGCAGCAGACTTCGTACCACCCCCCCTTTCCCAGTCATCCCCCCCTGTCGTCCGGCCCGAGCCAGGGGGGATCGTCGGACCCTCGGGCCTCGGGGAGAGGAGGAGGAGGAGGAGGAGGAGGAGGAGGAGGGGAGGAGGAGGAGGAGGAGGAGGAGGAGGAGGAGGAGGAGGAGGAGCGAGGAGGAGGAGGAGCGAGGAGGAGGAGGAGGGGGCCCCTCTGGGGGCGTTCGCTGCTCCCCCACGAGGGGGGCACGCGCGCGGCGCGCCCTGGCGCCAGGAGCCGCGAGGGCGAGCGCCTGGCGCCCGTGGGGCTCGAGGCGGAGGGGGACCCGGGCCAGACCGTCGGGGGAGCGCAAACATGGATTCGCGATCCTAAAGGGGCCCTGGGACACACAAATAAATACACACAAATAAAACTATTCCCCATATTTTTCCATATTGTCCTCCCCACCACTTCCCATATTTTCGCATCTTTTCCTGGGAATCGACGATTAATTGTGTCTGTGTGTTTCTTCCCCTCCTGAGATCCATGGATTTGGCGCGCGGTCGCCAAGTCATGGATCGGGGGAGGCGCCCTCCCCAAAATGCGGCCGGTGCCGCCTCGCTCGGCGGCGGACATCCGCGATTTCCCGCGGAAGCGGGACCCGTCGCTATTCCACGCCCCCTTAATCCATGCTTGCGATCGCCTGAGACTGAGGAGGGGCGGATCATGTCTGGCTGGCCGCTAGGGCTCTTCCCCGAGGAGGGGGTGCAACATCCCGGACCAGCCCCGGGGAAGCTCCACCCCTCCTTGGTCTGGTCTGGGTCCCCTGTCCCCGACAATAAGAGGGAACGATAATGACAGCCAGACCTACGACAGAGGAACATCCTTCAAAAGCATGAGACCCTCAGCCGGCCCAAACTGAAGACCTCTCGAGGGTGCCCTCCCCTAGGATGCACAGGAACATCCAGCAAGCACGAAGAACATTAGGGTACCCTCTCCGAGCCGACCTCGATCTTGTACCTCGGCCCGACCGTAGGGGGGAGACCAGCCCAAGGGGGGGGAAAATCTGTCTGGAATCGGCGACACATCGCCGATAGACTGGCGATAGGCCCGCGATAGCGAATTTCGAACGTTCCTGGGAAGGCTGGGGCTTTCTATCGGGACCCTATCGTCGATGTATTGGCGATTGGTGGTCGATTCGTCTTCCTCTGAGGCTAATCCTCCCCCTAACACTGCCCCTGAGAAAAGATGGCGCGGAAACGGGAGTTCCACCCCTCCTTGGTTTGGTCTGGGTTCGCTGTCCCCGAGCAGGATGGCATGGCAGGTGTCGCAAACAATCAAGCAACACCCACGCGAAACAATTGGTTTGAACTCCCCCCCCTCCCCTCGAATGCCATGTTGAGTTCGGATATCCCGAGCTTGAGTGTCCGAGCGGTAGTGCGTGAGCGTGCCAACTTGGAATTGAGGAGAAGGGGGCGGGGTGCTGCACACTCTTTCCCTCAAGTGGGGGGCGGAAGATGCGGGCGGGGCCAACGCCCATGGCTTAGCACTTCCTCTCAGGGAGCGGGCGCCCACTGCAGCGCCCCAGCGCCGACTCTGGCGCGGCGAGGGGCCGTGGCGGATGCCGCTCGGCGCGGGCCCGCCGGAAAACGAGCGATGCCCAAGGCAACGCGGCAACATCCGAAAAGCTGTGCAAGGATGTGCTGGCGACTGCCGTCCTGATCGGACTGGTCGTCGTCTCCTCGTCGGCGGCGTCGTTGTCGTCGTCGTCGGCGGCGGCGTCGGCAAAAAGCTGTGCAGGTACGTGCTGGCGACTGCTGTCCTCATCGGACTGGTCGTCGTCTCCTCGTCGTCGGCGTCGGCGTCGTCGTCGTCGTCGTCGTCGTCGGCGGCGGCGGCAGCGTCAAAAAGCTGTGCAGGTGCTGGCGACTGCCGTCCTCATCGGTCCCCGCGCGGTGCTGCGGCTCTGGCGCGTGAGCGGGCCCCCTCTCGAGTCAGCGGGCACGGCGTGCGCCCGTGCTTCTCCGCTCCTGCTCCGAGCACGTGGGCCCTCGGCCCACCCCGAACACACAGCGCCAGGAAGGACAGGGCCGCCCCGTACGCCGCAGGAGGAGGGACAAGGAGGAGGAGGAGGAGGAGGAGGAAGACGATGAGGAAAACAATGAGGAAGAGGAAGAGGAGGAGGAAAACGATGAGGAGAAGGAGGAGGAGGAGGAGGAGGAAGAGGAGGAGGAGGAGGAGGAGGAGGAGGAGGAGGAGGAGAGTGCCAGGAAGGGCGGCCCGCCCCGCACGCCCTCCGGTTCCCGCCCTCCCCAGGGCGAGGTGGCGGATGCGCGCGGCAGCGCGAGCGGATTAATTTGAAAGAAGGCTGGTCGCTCAGATCGACGCCAGCTCCTCCCAGCTGCCCCACCCGCTCGACCAGCGTGTCCCGATGCCGCCGCGGGGCGCTCTGCCGCGCGGCAGCGCAGCCAGATCCGTCCTGTGAACAGCCTAGCCGCTCAGATCGACGACGGTCCGCCGCGGGGTGCTCTGCCACGCGGCAGCGCAGCCAGGTTGACTTGCATGGAAGACGAAACAAAACACATAAACATAATCTTTTGGCGCTCCGCGCGGATTTCTTGGATTCGCGCTGGACCACCCCTCCCTGGCGCGCGGAGCGCGCCAGGGGGGTGCCGGAGGCGCCTCCGGAGGGCCCAGAAACGGATCCAAGAAATCCGCACGGAGCGCCACAAGTTCATGTTTATGTGGCTTTTTCCTCTTCGATTGCAGACAATCTAGCCGTTCAGATCGACGACGGTTCCTGGGCTGGGTGGGGCTATCGGGCCCCTATCGGCGATCAATGGGCGATTGGGGATCGATGCCTCCCCCCCTATGCCTATCCCCCCCTATCGCTGCACCTGAATCTAGCAGTTCAGATCGGCAACGGTTCCTCCCAGCTGCCGCACCCGCTCGGCCAGCGTGTCCCGGTGCCGCCGCGGGGTGTCCTGCTCTCCACCGTGCCCGTTCAGCACGTAGGAGAGGGCGGCTAGGCGCCAGCTCCTCCGGTGCAGGTTCTCGTCCATGGCCGCCCTCGCTCTGCCGGCGAACCAGTGGTTGCCGACGGTCGGGGAAGACAAAACAGTGGCATTCAGTCGGGCGTCTCCCTTTACAGGAGGAGTACTCAAGAAGAAGAAGAAGAAGAACAAGAAGAAGAATAATCCAACAATTGCCCGGGGGGCAATTAAAAAAAAAAACTATGTTTGGGGTATGTGTTGAACATTGTCTGACTCTGTCTTATTTCGTCCAAAATCCGCCTGTGGGGGGACATGCCCGACCTAACAATGGCATGAGCATAAACGTTGGACGGTCCGCGCAGAGCTCTTCCATCGGCGCTGGGCCCCCCTGGCGGCGCCTCTGGCGCCGCCCCTGGCGCGCCTGGCGCAGCCCGCGAGGGGTGATCCAGCGCCGATCCATGACTACCTACCAGACCACCCCAACCCAACCCGAAGACCCGAATTTGATCGAAATTTCGGATTGGGGGGGGGGTACGGGTTCCATGTGTTCTTTCAGTGTTCCCCCACCCCCCCACACTGGAAATGGAGGGCAAAGGGAGGCCTTCGGGTTGAGTTGGCGTGGTTTGGTGGGTGGTAAATCCAAGAAGCCCGCGTGGACCGCCAAGCACGCACGATATGCTTATGCTGGCTTTGCTCTTCCTTTGGATGAGCCGGCGGTTCGCGCCGTTGACGAGCAGCACCCCGTCGGACCTCACGGCCAGGTCGCTGGCGACGTTGAGCGCGTCGCCCTCGGGGATTACCACGACGCGATCCTTCACGAGAAGGCTTCTGTGGCCGGAGGCCGTGTTCGCCGAGAGAGCTCGCAAGAAGGCGTCCGCGTTCCTTTGGGCCTCGTCGGTGGCGAACTGCAGACAGAGGTGAACCTTTCGGTGGCGAGCGAGGGGGGAAGTGAGAAGGAGCAGGCCTCCTCAGAAGGCGGCGGGACTTCTCAGAAGCCCTCGCGCCCTCTGAGAAGTTGTTTCGCTGTCTTCGGTGAAGGCTCAGAAAACTCCTCAGAAGGCCGGGAGACTTCCTAACATTCTGAGAAGGCCTTCTCCTTCTCGCTTCCCCCCCTCGCTCGTCGCCGAACCTTGAGCCCCTGCGGCAACCTCGCCCAGCTCTCCACCATTCGCGCTGCCAGGGCCCGCCGCAGCTTCAGCATCTCCTCGTCCTGAAGAAAGCTCGCATCGATCTGCCCGAGGTGCCTGAGGAAGGCGCCCATTCCGAACGGGAAGAACACCATCTGCTTGATCTGCAACTTAGTGCAGATGCTGACGATGTTGTCCATGATGTGCCCCATGGCCTCGATGTACTTCCACCTGTCAAGGACCTTCATGGCCTCGCTCTCGAGCTTTTGAAAATCACCGAAGTCTGGGGCGTCCACAGACTCGCCGATGTTCACGGCGGCAGCGTGGGCAACCCAAAAGTCAAATTTCTGGCTCTTCAGGAAGCTCCACTTCCTGTCGAGGTCTGCGCAGGTCTTCACGCAGCACACGTCGTAGCGGCCCAGGAGGTTGTAGCCCCCTGCAGGCGCGATGCCCTCTTGCGCCGCCTCGCTCACGTCGCGGAACAAGCACGAGCTGCTCACCTGCGGGGGCATGCTCCTGGCCAGAGCGGCGGGCTCCCCGAAGAACCCAAGTCCCAGCTCTCTCCTCACCTTGTCCCTCGTGCTCAACCTCACCTGGAGGCGGTGGTACTCGTCGCGGGGTCCGGCGGGGTCGTCGGCCCACGTGCTGTCCCACTGCAGGCCAGCCAGCCCAGTGCCCCCGCCTCGGCTATTCGCAAGAGTGACCCTGGGCGAGAGTGACCTGTGGTGCGCGACCTTCGGGTGCCGCGGGGAGGCCATTCCCGAGCGCGCAAGCCGCCGCTATCGCATCGCGTTCGGTCATCTGGGGGCCCCAGTGTTCCTGCACCAGAGTAGGCGGTCGACCAAGGGGGGGAGTGCGAGAGGGTGGCCTTCTCAGAAGGCCCGGAAGCCCTCCGGCCTTTTCTAAGCCTCCCCCGAAGACACAGCAAGCTTCTCAAAAGGCCGGAGGGCTTCTGAGAAGCCCCGCCGCCTTCTGACAAGGCCTCCTCCTTCTCGCATCTTCTCGCTTGCCCCCCTCGCTCGCCGCCGGAGTGTGCCTGCACCAAAGGTCACTCTGGCGACGAGGTCACTCTTGCGTATGGCCGGCCGCCGCAGAGGGCGTCTGGCCCGAGAAGAGCGAGCGGGTCCTCCAGGGTCACCTGCAAATGGCTCGCCGCCCTGCTCGGGCCCGCGGCCACCGCCGCGTCTGCCGGCGCGGCGGGGGACGTCTCGGTGGCTCAAAGGTGGGGTCCTGAGGGGTGGGGCCCTAAGGACGAGGTACAGCCAAGACGCTGACATCAGGAACAGTTTGGGTTCGGAAGGGGCACGACGTGCCTTCGGTCCTTCCATGGCTGTTCCTCCAGCCCTCCTCGTGCACCCAGGCTTTTCTGGTGCCCGACTGTAGAGGGGATGGGGTCGGAGTAGTGGGGTCCGAGGATTGCGCCGCATCGCCGACGCATCACCGATGCATCGGCGTGGAGAGCATCGCCTCCACATTGAGCCGCATCGCCCATGTGTCAGCTTTGCGGCACGATCCTCCGACACCATCTACTCCGACCCCATCTGGGAGGCCAAGACGAAACGCCTCAGACAATGACGTAAATCCAGCCTCGGGCCCCTTCCTATGCTCAGAGCCCCAGCCCTCAGGGCCCCATCTTTGAGCCGCCGAATGTCGTGGAGGGGCAAGCGCCGCCGAGTGCAGCCTGTGATTTCGGGGGCGACTTCGCAGTCGTGCTCGGCCCAAGAGCCTCGCCTGCCGTGCCCGTGTGGGCGCTCGGCTTCCAATCGAGCTCTCTCGCCTGCGTATCCTGTCGACCAGCGGCCGCGGCAAGCTCTGCCTCAGTGTCCTGCTTGATCTTCTGGAGTTCGTCCGGTGGCTTCCACTTCAACTCCTCTGTCGACCTCTCCCAACTGACGGGCGTCAAGAGGCCCAACCTCCTCGTGCCATCACAGGTGTGGGCTCGCAGCTCTTTCTTCTCACAGACTTCCTTCGGTGCCGTCTTTGGCGCAGGGTCCTTCTGGCTGGCGAAGCTGCCCCCTGACCTTGGCGGATGCACAGTGGCGCGACACATACTTTTCCGCCCTTCGGGACGCCAGTCCCAGGACGGCTGGAGATCCTACTCCCTGCGGTGGCACGTCGGGGTCTAAACTCTCCAGCAGTCCTGGGGCAGGTGCCCCCGACAGCGTGCCACATTGTGCCATACCGCTCGTCGTCCGCTGATGGCCGGCCGAACAGGTCGGCTACACGCAGGAGTGACCCTGGGCAAGAGTGGCCTTTGGTGCGAGGCTTGCCGATCGTTGCGTGCGATGCGATGCGACAGAGGCGGCCTGCGCTTGGGTGTGGCCGCCCCCCCACGCCCCCCAGCAGCCGCGCCTCCTCCTCCGCCTCCTCCTCTTCTTCTCCTCCTCCTCCTCCTCCTCCTCCTCCTCCTCCTCCTCCTCCTCCTCTTGCACCAAATGTCGCTCTGGCGACGGGTCACTCTTACGTGTAGCGGCGCGCCCAGAGGGGAGGGCAGAGGGGGCGGGCCTTCTCAGCAGGCACGGGAAGGCCTCTGGCATTCTGGAAAAACTCTCGGAGCCCTTCTCCGGAGGACTCCCCGAAGGCCGGCGGGCTTCCGAGAAGCCCCGCCGCCTCCCTGAGCGGGCCCGCCCACTCTCGCTTCACTCCTCGGCGCGCCGCCGACACAGTAGCCGAACCGGGCCCTCTTGCCGGCCCTGCCGGTGGGGGACCTGCTGGGGACGTAGGCCTGGCTCCTGTCCTTCGGGCTTGCGGCGCTCCGGCACTGGCCCATCCCTCCCGGCCCCGCCAGCGCGCGCAGCTGCCCCCCAAACCCCGGTGTTGGGTCACAAGCAGTCGCTGCAGAAGATGAGGAGGGAGGAGCAAGAGGAGGAGGAGGAGGAGGAGGAAGAGGAGGAGGGAGGAGCAAGAGGAGGAGGAGGAGGAGGAGAAGCAGGAGGAGGAGGAAGTCTGAGGAGGAAGGAGCTCGAGGTGTAATGGCGAGGAGGATGATGAGGAAGGAGGATGGGGAGGAAGGAGGATGAGAAACAAAAACGAGGAGGAGAAGGAAAAACGACGAGGAGGAGGGACGAGAAAAAGAAACGCGAGAAGGAGAAAACACGAGGAGAAAGAACGAGGAGGATAAATAACGAGACGAATAAAGAACGTGGAGGAGAAAGAACGAGGAGGAGAACGAACGAGGATGAGGAGGAGGAGGAGGAGGAGGAAGTGTTTTCGGAGGAGGAGGGGGAGGAGAAGGAGGAGGAGGAGGAGGAGGAGGAGGAAAAGAAATGCCCGCCACCGCGACTGCAGCACTTGGCGGGTGTTGGACCCCTGCCTTTTTCCATAGTCCCGCCCTTTGCGAAGCAATGACGCTTCCCCTCAGACGACGCCAAGACAACAACAAAATCGGACAGGGACAAATCGGGGATCTCTGAAGTCCGTCGGTTCTAAAAGACATCTCGGGCGCTGCGGCCTTCCCACAGCGTTCTGGGATGCCTTGAGAGCGTTCCGGAACAGCCCCAGAGCCAGAGATACTCATCCCTGCCCTAGCCCCGCGCGAAGCGATGACGCCCCATGCCCCCGAGGCGCAAAGGCCAACACGCGTTCACTGTTTGAATCTGTTTGACTGCATCCTGTCGTTAGCGTTCCATTCCCCGGATCAAAGTTCTGGGTGCCGGGTTCCACTGCACGCCCCCCCCCACCCCCCCGACCAGGCCCCCCTGGCAACGCCCGCTGCAAGCGCAGTGGCGGATTCGCGCGGTAGCGCAATTGGATGAACAAGGCACAGGCGAGGAGCGAGGAGGAGGGCGAGGTGGGTAGTTCCATCGGAGTCCCTTGACACCTACAAGTCGGTGGGAGCCTGCCCAGGAAACGAGGGCGAATCGGGAGAGAGATATGCGGGGGGGAGAGGGGAGGAACAGGAGAAGGAGGGCGAGGTGGATCGCAGGCTTGGAAGCGAAGGTGGTGCCTTCAACCACACACTTGGCGGCTGAAGAGTAGGGGCAAGTTCGCGAACCACGGCGGGGTTGCCATATGCCGCAGTGTGCAGACAAGACGCGGCCACAACAGCGGGTCGACTTACTGCCGCTGCTGGGCATGCCTTGGGGAGAAGGATTGGACAGGAGGGGGAGGGGAAGGATAGACGAAATTGTAGAAGCCTTGAGCTGTTGAAGCGCACGTTGAGCATCTCGATGGTGCCCTGGCTGGCTGTACCTTTGCCAGCTCTCCCGCCCATCCACCCTGGGGCAACCTACCTGCCTGCCGTATATCCTATCCTTCCTGCCTCCTCCTCCCTCCGCTTTCCCTTCGCACTCCTCCTCCTCCTCCTCTTCATCTTCTTCCTCCGCTGGCCGCGGGTGGGGCGCCCCCGCCAGCTCTCAGGGGGCTGCCCTGAGCAATGGTCCCCGAAGTCCTGCACCTGTACACAATGGCCGGCCTCCCTCTGGAGCCCGGCCTGCGCACGAGTACATACAACCGGGAGAAAGGGGAGAGGAAGGCAGCAGCAGGAGGAGGAGGAAGGAGGAGGGGACAGGCGCGCAAAAAGCGTAGCGGCAGGGGCGGCCCGGCAGGGGCAGGGGAGGGAGGGGGATAGGCTCGTGACGACGTAGGGGAGGGGCGGCCCGGCAGGGGCAGGGGAGGGAGGGGCGGCCCGGCAGGGGCAGGGGAGGGCCTCGTAGCCTCCCTGCACGATGGCTCATGACGACTTCTACTCCCCCGTCTACCCCGACGACTTGCGGCCGTTCGCCCGCCAACGCCAACTCCGCGCACTGACTTCTCACGGCTTCCCACCACCCTAGATATTCGGAGCTCCAGCGATCGCTCCGAAGGGCCCTGTCCCCTCGGCGCCCGCCACACTCTTGTTGTTGTTGCTGCTGCTGCTGCAGCACTTCTAAGGAACAATTGCGGTTGGTCTACGGAAGATGGATGGAGCGCTCTCTTGGTCGAGCGTGGGGCACACTCTACGAAAGCGAGGCTGCGCTCGAGCGCGGGCTTCGCTCCAAACGTGGGCCCCTGGCCTCCGAACTACAACAGCGGCTGCCGCCTGAGGATTCCTTGCAATTCACGCAGGCCTCCTCCTCCTCCTCCTCCTCCTCCTCCTCCTAGGCCCGCTCCCGTCCAAGACTTTTAACCCAGGAATCGCGTTCTCTCGCGTGGGCCTCTCCCCCGCAATTTCCTCGAAGCCCTCCCCCCTTGAGACTCCCTCGCGCCCCGCCCGCGGGGGTTCGCCCGGTCCGCCCGCGCGACGCTCCCGTGGTCCCTGGATTTTCTTAGCGCATCCACCCGTTTCATAGTCCAGAATCACCCTGGAACCGTTCCGGGGTGAAAATGAAAGCCTGCAGGGGGTGATTTTCCGTCTGGGCGCTCTCAGGAGCCTCATGGGCCGCCTCTCGGGGCTAGGGAGGGGGTGGTGTACCCCAGCTCCCAAAATTGCAATTTTCCGCATGAGATCTCTTGTTGGGGAGCCTCTGTCTCGCGGCTGGGCTCCCCTCGCCCACCGTCGGGAGCGCTCCAAATGGATCTTCACCCCGGAACAGTTCCAGGGTGAAAACCCATCTGCCCCCAGTGCAAAAAAACGCTCTCGGAGATGAGTAAGGGGGGGTGCCCGAGCTCCGAAAAATCATCACTTTCCGCATGATATCTCTTACCGGGGAACCTTTTTCTCGCGACTGGCCCCCGTCGCCCACCGTCGGGAGCGCCCAGATGGATTTTCACCGCGCAGCCGGTCCAGGGTGAAAATCCATCTGGCACCCCTCCAGTGCAAAAAAAAACGCTCTTGGAAATAAGCAGGGTGGGTTGCACCCGAGCCCGCAAACTCGCCATTTTCCAAATACAATTTCTTTTTGCGCAGCCTTTTTCTCGCGGCTGGACCCCCCCGCCCAGCGTCGGGAGCGCTCCAAATGAATTTTCGCCCCGGAACCGTTCCAGGGTGAAAATCCATCATATGGCACCCTCCCGATTCCAAACAAACGCTCTCGGGGATCAGGGGGGGCATATCCGAGCACCAGCAACTGCCATTTTCCAAATGAAATCTCTGATCGGGGAACCATTTTCTCGCGGCTGGGCTGCCCCGCCTAGCGTCGGGGGCGCCCAGATGGATTGTCACCCCGGAGCCGCTACAGTGGAAAATTCTGCTGGGACCCTTCCCAGCGCAAAAAAAACACGCTCTCGGGGGTTGGGGGGGGGGCCCCAGCATAGAAAATCGTAATTTTTCAAATGAAATCTCAGATTGGGGAGCCTTTTTCTCGCAGCTGGGCTCCCTCGCCCAATGTTGGTCGCGAGCGCTTCAGGTGGATTTTCAGCCCGGAACCGTTCCAGGGTGAACCCAACCCTCGATACCCGCCCACTTCGTCTTGAATCGCACCCCCTTTCAGGGGGAATATCTTCCTTGTCGGCCACTGACTGAAGTGCGAGGTACTCTCGAGCGAGAGCGCCGTTCCTGAGTTCGGGGGCCTCTCTGGCCAGGGGCCCTCGGAATATACATGGAGATGGAAAATATCGAACGGGAGCCCTTGTCGTAACTTGTCTGAATTACCAGAAAATCTCATGCGAGAGCGCCGTTCCTGAGTTCGGGGGTCTTCCTGGCCAGGGGTTCCTGGAGTAAATCGCGAGGTAATATCGAACGAGAGCCCTTGTCATCGTAGTTGGGCCTCCACCAATCTGACTGAATCACGAGAAAATCTCGAGCGAGAGCGCCGTTCCTGAGTTCGGGGGCCTTCCTGGCCAGGGGCTCTCGGACTAAATCGTGAGGAAGAAGTATCGAGCAGGAGCACTTGTCGCTGCGGCTGGGCCTCCACCCACTTGACTGAATTGCGAGGAAGCCTCGAGCGAGAGCGCCGCTTCTGAGTTCGGGGGCCTCTCTCGCCAGGGTGTCTGGAAGTAACGTGTGAGGAAATATCAAACGGGAGCCGATGTTGTTGTAGCTGGGCCACCAAGGGCACATATTCACACTCAAGCCCACGCTCGAGCGGGAGCCTCGTTTTTAGAGGAATTGCAGCCGGCATCGAGGCGAGAGCGCGTGGAACCGTTTTCAGGGATCAACAATGATTATTATCTAGAAATGAGTATTCAACAACAGCGGCAGCAGCAACGGCAACAACAACAACAACAACAACAGCAGCGACAACAACAACAACAACAACAACAACAACAACAATCACTTTACCCGAACGCTCAGTGTTCTCACCAGTGCCAGGGTTTTCATGCGACGCCAGCCAATACCCCCACTTTGTGGGGGGGCAGTGCAAGCTCTACCAAATATCCACACGACTCTTCGCCACCACCCACACCCAGCTTCCCGCCCTATGACGTTCGGACACTTCACTTCGTGGCCTGCGGACGACCGTGGCTACTACACTGGCGTGGAGTACACACCCACAGAAGTTGTTAAGCCTACGTTCGTACACCCACAGAAGTTGTTAAGCCTTGTTAACCCACAGAAGTTGTTAAGCCTTCCACAGAACATCTGTTGCATATGATGCATATGGTACATGATACACATGATACACATGATACGTACTCACAAGATAGTTGATCACATCTTTAGGGCAAATTCCTGAGGGATGTGGGAATACACAAGAGAGAGAGGATATGGTTGTCCCGATGGTTGTCTCGATGGTTGTCCCGATGGTTGTCCTGATGGTTGTGGTTGTCCCGATCGTTGTCCCGATGATTGTCCCGATGGTTGTCCTGATGGTTGTGCTTGTCCCGATCGTTGTCCCGATGACTGTCCCGATGATTGTCCCGATGGTTGTCCCGATGGTTGTTCCGATGGTTGTCCCGATGGTTGTCCCGATGGTTGTGAGCGATGCCGGATCCTCACGCCCCCCGCCGGAGGAGGAGGAGGAGGAGGAGCAGGACAAGGAGGAAAGGAGAGAAGAGAGAGGAGGGGCGGGAACGGCGCTTGCACGCCCACCCACCGTCTTTTCCCCGCCGCGGCTTATTGGGTCCTCACGGCGGGCTCTTGGGGCCTCTTGAAGGCCTCCTGGGGCAACCTATGGCGCAACCAGTAGGGGGACGTTTTATTCTCGGCGGCCGAGGGCGCAACCTATGGCGCAACCAATAGGGGGACGTTTTATTCTCGGCGGCCGAGGGCGCAACCTATGGCGCAACCGCAAGGGATTGTGGCCCCTGGCAGGCGCGCGAACCCCGTTGCAAGAGCGTGCGAAAGTAGCTCGCGCGAGCTCATGTAACATAAATGTTGGAAAACCATTGGTTTTTTTAGGATTCGGACAGCGCGCGCGGGTAGAAATTTTGAAAAGTCGTGCAGGTGTTTTTCGAGGACCTACGGTGCGATTCGTGTGATTTTATGATGCGCGGTGCTAAAATTCTTAAGAAGCCCAATGGTTTTTGGAGATTTCGGCGTGCGCGCGCGAAGAAAAAACGAATGTGTCCCGCATGGTATTATTTGACAGGGATGATGGCCCTGGCAGGTGCGCAACCGTTGTCGCAGAAGTTCGAAAAAGTTGCTCGCAAAAGCCCGTTTGACAGAAATGTTTAAAAAGTGTTGGGTTTCCTACGAATCCGCAAGAGCGCGCGGGATGAGATTTTGACAATTTTTTGTTGAAAAACCATTGGTTTTTTGATGTTTTTATGTTAAAATCGTTGCGAACACTAAGGTTTTGGAAGGATTTCGTCTTGCGCGCGCGAATGTCCACTTTACCTTATTTTTTGCAAGGGATTCTTGAAATTTGATTATATTAGAACAAGAAATGTCATTTTCTATTGTTTTTTGCAAGGGAAAGCGGATTACAACAAAACAACCGGATCCTGTACACACCCTCTTTTCTGAGGCTTCCTCACGAAAATGATGAAAATGTAGCTGCGGCCTAGGCGGCGCAGGGGGGGCGCGCACCAGGGGGCCCAACAATAATTATTCTTTAGAATAAATAATGTTCAACAACAACAACAACAATCACTTTACCCGAACGCTCAGTGTTCTCACCAGTGCCAGGGTTTTCATGCGACGCCAGCCAATACCCCCACTTTGTGGGGGGGCAGTGCAAGCTCTACCAAATATCCACACGACTCTTCGCCACCACCCACACCCAGCTTCCCGCCCTATGACGTTCGGACACTTCACTTCGTGGCCTGCGGACGACCGTGGCTACTACACTGGCGTGGAGTACACACCCACAGAAGTTGTTAGGACAGCGCGCGCGGGTAGAAATTTTGAAAAGTCGTGCAGGTGTTTTTCGAGGACCTACGGTGCGATTCGTGTGATTTTATGATGCGCGGTGCTAAAATTCTTAAGAAGCCCAATGGTTTTTGGAGATTTCGGCGTGCGCGCGCGAAGAAAAAACGAATGTGTCCCGCATGGTATTATTTGACAGGGATGATGGCCCTGGCAGGTGCGCAACCGTTGTCGCAGAAGTTCGAAAAAGTTGCTCGCAAAAGCCCGTTTGACAGAAATGTTTAAAAAGTGTTGGGTTTCCTACGAATCCGCAAGAGCGCGCGGGATGAAATTTTGACATTTTTTGTTGAAAAACCATTGGTTTTTTGATGTTGTTATGTTAAAATCGCTGCGAACACTAAGCTTTTGGAAGGATTTCGTCTTGCGCGCGCGAATGTCCACTTTACCTTATTTTTTGCAAGGGATTCTTGAAATTTGATTATATTAGAACAAGAAATGTCATTTTATAGTGTTTTTTGCAAGGGAAAACGGATTACAACAAAACAACCGGATCTGGATCACATCGTTTTACCTGAGGCTTCCTCACGAAAATGATGAAAATGTAGCTGCGGCCTAGGCGGCGCAGGGGGGGCGCGCACCAGGGGGCCCAACAATAATTATTCTTTAGAATAAATAATGTTCAACAACAACAACAACAGTGGCTCCCGCCTGATGTTTCTGCGCAGTTTATTCCCCAAATATCATGAGATAGGGATATCATCGTAATGCATACGAATACGTTTTTATACGCCTCCGACACAACTCCCATCCCCCTCAGCCTTCTCGTCCTCACTCTCTCTCACTTACACTCAGGCTCACTCATCACATTCAGACTCACTCACACTCAGACTTGCTCACCAACATTCAGACTCACTGATCTGACCCACTCACACACAGACCCGCTCACACTCAGTCTCACTCATACTCGCACTCAGACCCACGCATGCTCAGACTTACTCACGCGCAGAGTCACTCGCAGTCGAGCCCAAGCAAACTCAGCCTCGCTCGCGCTAGGACTCGCGAAGCAGTCATGTGCACGCGTACCCAGACCCACTCATACTCAAACCCACTCACACTCAGACTGACTCACACTCAGACTCAATCGCTCTCAGACTCAATCACGCCCAGACTCACTCGCACTCAGACTTCGCTCTCGGTCAGACTCATTCAGACTCGCGCAGCCTCGCTCGCTCTTGGACTCGCAGATCGTGCGGCTGTCTCGATCGAGGTGACGATTTATCGCCCCGAGGAGGAGCCACCAAGGGTGTTTTCACTCCACGGATCGCAATCCGATTAGGGGGATGTCTCAAGCGGTTTGTCTGTCTGGTGGCACAGGCTCCTTCCTCTGCTTTCAACTCAACTTGTTAGGAAGTCTCGAGCGATTTGCTGGTCTCAGCACCCCGACGTGCAGCCGCCAGGGGTGGTTGCCCGTCCCCGTTCCTGGCCAGACGGTGGGGACGTCTCAAATGGCTTGCCTGTTCGGTGGCCCAGACTCCTCTGCTTCCAGATCAAGTTGTGAGGATGTCTCAAACGATTTGCCGGCTTCAGCAACCCGAGGGGGAGTCGCCAGGGGTGGTTGCACGGCCCCGATCGCGCCCAGACTCATCTGCTTTCAGAACAGAATGCGAGGATGTCTCAGGCTACTTGCCAGTTTCAGCAACCCAAGGGGGAGCTTGGTTGCACAGCCCCGTTCGCGGCCAGACTGCGGGGATGTGTTCAACGGTCTGCCAGTCTGGTGGCCCAGGCTCCTCTGCTTTCACAGCAAATTGGTGAGGATGTCTCATGCGATCGTGGGCTTCTGCACCCGAGGGGGGAGTCACCACGGGTGGTCGCACGGCCTCGTTCGCGCCCGGATTGCTGGGCTGTCTCAGACGGCCTGACTGTATTGGCCGGCCTTCGTCTGTGCTTTGTACGCAGATTGAGAGGATGTCGTTATCGAGGCGCTGGCCGTAGCACCCGAAGGGGGAGCTGCCAGGGAGCAGATTGCGAGGATGCCTGAAGCGAGGCACTCGCTTCAGCATCCCAAGGAGGAGCCGCCAGGAAGCGGATTTTGAGGATGTCTCGAGCGAGGCGCTGGAATAAGGATGAGGACGCAGGAGGAGGGAGAAAGGAGGAAGGTGAACGAGAAGCGAGGCGGTACGACGAGGAGGATGGTGGAGAGAAGGGGAGGGGCCTGCCCAGTGTCTGTCTGTCTGTGAGATGTCGTCAACGTCGCTGTCGTCGTCGCTGTCGTCGTTGCTGTCGTCGTTGCTGTCGTCGTTACTGTCGTCGTCGTTGTCGTCGTCGTCGTCTCTCCTGACCGTAGCCGCCGTCACTGATCAAGGGCTCCTAACTTCGCGCTTCGCGCAGCGCGAAGCGCGAAGTGCGAATAACTTCGCGCTCTCGCGCCACCTCCCAGGGGAGAAGTGGAGGGTGAGGAGGAATCGGAGCCGAACCGCGAAGCGCGAAGCGCGAATAACTTCGCGCCCTCGAGGGCGCCCTTGCTGATCGCAGCCGCCGCCGCCGCGCCGCCGCCGCCGCTGCTGTCGTCGTCGTCGTCGTCGTCGTCGTCGTCGCCGTCGTCGTCGTCGTCGTCGTCGTCGTCGTCGTCGTCGTCGTCGTCGTCGTCGTCGTCGTACCCGTCGGTGACTCAGACTCGCTTTCACCCCTAGACGCTCCCAGCCAGACGCTCAGAGCTGCCGGGGCGCTCCAGGAGCAGGGCCCCAGATCCCCGTGTGCATGCCCTCCTGGCCAAGCCCAGAGGGCATGCACATGGACAACATCGGGTGAGGATACGTCCAGCGGCTCTGGAGTGTGTCTCGGGCACCGCGGCCTTCTCAGAGCGTTCCAGAGCGCTCTGGGAGCGTTCTCGTCATAGCCCCGTCTGCTCCTGGGCCCAAGATCAGCCTTGGCTCGGGATCGGTGAGGCAGTCAGTTGCTGTCCCCCGGAGCGCGGGCGCATGGAGTCCATGAGATTCGACGCCTCGAGAAACTTGCGGCGACGTGGGGAATCACGACTGGGGCAGCTGGAGGGGGCGAGCCCCGCTTGCCGCCTCCACCTCCTCCTCCTCCTCCCCCTCCTCCTCCTCCTCCTCCTCCTCCTCCTCCTCCTCCTCCTCCTCCTCCTCTCCTCCTCCCCCGCCTCCTCTCCTCCTCATCTTCTCCTCCTCCTCATCCTGCTCCTCCTCCTCCTCCTCCTCCTCCTCCTCCTCCTCCTCCTCCTCCTCTCCTCCCCCGCCTCCTCTCCTCACCATCTTCCTCCTCCTCCTCCTCCTCCTGCTCCTCCTCCTCCTGTTCCTTTTCCTCCTCCTCCTCCTGCTCCTCCTCCTCCTCCGAATAATGATATTATTAACAGTAATATTAACAATAATAATAAGAATAATAATAATAATAATACTAATAATAGTAATAACAATACTAATGATACTAATAATAATAATAATAATAATAATAATAATAATAATAATATCAATAATAATATCAATAATAATAACAAACATATTGATAATAATACATAATAATGATGATAATAACAATAATAATAATATGGATGTAGCAACCATACAACTAATGAGACGAAGGTTAATGGTGGCAATAATGATGCGAATAACAAAATTACCCCCAGTGCGGCCCTATCTAGAAGTTGGGGGCCCTAGGACAGCAGCATTAGTTGCTATGCTATGCTACGCTATGCTATGCTATGCTATGCTGCGCTATGTCGTGCTATGCTATGATATGCTATGCTATGCTAAGCTAAGCTATGTCATGCTGCGCTGTGCTATGCTAAGTTATGCTATGCTATGATATGCTATGCTGAGCTAAGCTAAGCTAAGCTGCGCTATGCTATGCTATGCGATGCTATGCTATGCTAGGCTATGTTATGCTATGCTATGCTGCGCTATGCTGTGCTGCGCTATGCTATGCTGTGCCATGCTTGGCTATGTTATGCTATGCTATGCTATGCTATGCTATGCTATGCTATGCTAATGCAGCGCTGCGCTGTGCTAAGCTAAAATAACCCTCTAGGCTAAGCCTAGGTAAGCGTAACTGGGGGAACCGCGGGGCGGATACGGGGGAAACCGCCCCGGGCGCTTTCCACTGCCCGGCCCTTTAAGCCCAGAGAGTACGAACCCTTCTAGGCAGAGCCTAGGTAGGGAATTAATAGTAATAACAATAAAAACAACAGCAATAACCATACTAATACTGATAGTATTGATGATGCCAAATATCATCACCATCACCATCACCATCACCATCGCCGTCACCATCACCATCACCATCACCATCATCACCATCACCATCACCATCACCACCAACATCATCATCATCATCATGGTCATCCTCATCCTCATCCTCATCCGGATCCTCATACTCATCCTCATCTTCATCCTCATCCTCATCCTCCTCATCATCATCCTGGCTGTCTTTAGGGCGGGCTTTTCGGACTCAGCCGACTCAACCTGTTTTTGCATCATCGTCATCATCATCGTCATCATCGTCGTCATGACATTCATCATCGTCCGCGTCATCGCCATCATCATCACCATCTCCTCATCATCGTCATCATCATAATATCCATCATCATCTCCTCGTCATCGTCATCATCATGTAGTGATAATGATGATTAAGTCATGACCCGCATGACGATGATGGCGGCGTGAACATGTTGATGAGGGTGATGATGACGATGATGATGAAGCCGATGATTGCGATGATGATGGCGATGAAGATGATGATGCTGATGATGATGCTGAATACTGTGGCAGTCTAATCGGATTCGGATACTGTTGCAGCCTAATCGGAATCGGAAAGCCCCACAGCCTCCGTGGAAGCGGGCCACCGCATTTCGTCAAGCACCTCCGTGAGGTCGGGCAGCGCCACGGGGGCCCGCGCCAGGTGATCGGCCACGACGTGGTTCAGGACGTTGAAGAACTCCTTCGGGTCGGGCGTGGCGTCGATCCTGCGCGCCCTGTACTCCCGAAAGACGTCGGAGCGGATCATGACGGCGATCTGCAGCCTGCTGTCGTCTACGCGCTGTTGCAGCTCGTGGTGGGTCGCGAAACAGTCCTGGCAGCCCGCGGAGGCGTGGCGGTGCGCGTTGTGCTCGAGGGAGGACAGGGTGCCCATGTAGAAGGACCCAGGCTTTTGCTCGGGGGTGACGACCCTTCCGCAGGAGGCTGTGCTCGAGGGTGACGCCCCATCATGTGCTCCCCCTGGGATCCTCACTTGCACGGAGCGCGTCCCGAAAAGCGTCACGGCCGCGTGCAACAGGGAGCATCCGCCATCTGTGTGCCAACCATCGTCCCGCGCGCCTGGTTGCATGAGCTGGATCGATGCGTACGCGAACGCGTTGTCGGCGAAGTGCTCTGTCATGATGGGTCTTCCGTTCTGCTCGGCGATGGCAGGTGGCATGCCGTCGGCTTTGACAGCCTCGCGCATTTTGTCTCCCAGCTGTTGCAGCCGCGGGCGCATCTTCTTCCGCAGCGCTCGCGCGAAGGCGGCCATGTGGGGCGAGGGGGTGATCTGCAAATTCCCGCCCTTGTTGAGGCTGCGGCACTTCGGGGGGCTTTCGTCGTCCACGATGCCTGCGACCTCTGTTTTTAAGCCCTGCGCCGCCTCGTCGCCTCGGACGCATTTGGAGACGGTTGCTCCCGTGTCCAGGCGCTCCTTGGCCAAGTTCTGCCAGCGCGGGTCTCTTTGCAAGAAGCGGGGCAAGTCTGGGTCCAGCTCCGCCTCCGCTATCGTGCCCGTGCCGTTTTTCCCCTGCGCCATGGAGATGCGCACGTCGAGCTGGGCGCCAGCCGGCTGCAGGAAGCGACGCGCCCTTAGACGGCTGATTGTCGCTCTGGCGCCAGGGTGCCAAAGCAGGCAGCTCTCGGCGGCCTTCAATAAGTCTGGGGGGGCAGCCTGCAAGTTCGGCAACGGGCCAGCGTCCTCTGCCGTCGAGTGGCTTCGCTGTTTCAGCCTTTAGCCAATCCTCGCCCGACCGCTTGAACCACTTCTTAAAGAAAGGCAGGTTGTCCAGCCACGGGGCGGGATCCTCGTAACCGTAGTCTCCGGACCCTGGCTCCTCGCCTGGGGCCCCCAAGACCTCCCTGAAGGTATCCGCGAAGTCTTTCGCGTGCACCCATGGCTGCCCGATCGCGCCAAAAGGCTCTGGTTGGAACAACACCTGGCGCGCGCACAACTCCGCGACCAGGCGCCCGATGGACCAGATGTCCAGGTCCTCTGAGTAGCGCTGGTTCCCCAAGAAAACGTCTACCGCTCTGTAAGCGGGCGTGCGTACTCCGAGGTCATCGCAGGTCGGGATGTAGCGCAGTTTCTTCTTCAACCTGTCGCGGGAATCCGCCATCTCCACACAGCCGAGGTCGCCGATCACCACCTGCGGAGAGGGGCGGATGGAGGAGAGGGGAACGACGGCGACTGAGCTCCCCCTGGAGGGAAGGGCGGGATAGAGGGGACGACGACGGCATCTCGGGGGAAGAGTGGAACCTCCCTTGAAGGCCTAACATGAAGGCTAGTGAGGTGCAGCATGATAGGCTGAGCTCTGACCTCGGAGATTAGGGTTCCGTCGGAGCTCTAACATGCAATGTAGAGCTCGAGAGCTCCATCGGAGCTCTCACATGCTATGTTAGAGCTCCCTGGGAGATCTGACATGCTAGGTTAGAGCTCCATGGGAGCTCTAACATGCTATGTTATAGCTCCATGGGAGCTCTCACATAGCAGGGTCGAGCTCCCTGGGAGCTCGAGCATGGCAGGTTACAGCTCCCAAGTAGCTCGAGCATGACTCGAGCATGGCACGTTAGAGCTCCCAGGGAGCTCTAACATAGCATGTTAGAGCTCCCTGGGAGCTCTAACATGGTTTCACGTGCCATGTTAGAGCTCCATGTGAGCCCTAATCGTCATCATAATCATCATCGTCGTCGTCGTCATCAGCAGCATCATCATCATCGTCATCGTCATCATCATCGTCGTCGTCATCATCATCATCAGCATCGTCGTCATCATCATCATCGTCATCATCATCATCGTCATCATCACCGTCATCATCGTAATCAGCATCCCCCCATGGCCCATGGCCCTCCTCCTGCTCACCCTTGTTCCTGCTATCCTGCTCCTCCTGCTCCTCATCCTCCTCCTTCTCCTCCTCCTCGCGCCCCCCCTCCCCCTGCCCCCCCCTGGACCTGGGCGGGGCGCCCCGCGGGTAGTTAGAGAGCCCAAGATGGCCCAAGACGGCTCCAAGAGCGCCTCGGAGAGCCCAAGATGACCTCCGAGATGCTTCAAGATAGCCTAAGATGCCTCAAGATGGCCCCGAAGATTCTCCAAGGGGCCCCAAGAACGCTCCAAGACGGCTCCAAGAGGCCTCGGAGACCTCCAAGGAGGCCCCCAAGATGCCAAAATCCTTTAAAACTTACAGAAAATATGTGATTTGTGCCTTCTCGCCTTTTCGCTTCCGATGACCATCCGAGGCCCCAAGATGGCTCCAAGATGGCCCAAGAGGGCCCCAAGAGGGGGCCAAGAGAGCCCCAATACGGCCCCAAGAGCGCCCAAGAGCGCTCCAAGAGCGCCCCAAGAGGGGTCCAGGAGGCTATTTTGTGGGTTCCCGAGGGGCAGGGCGATTTGAGGGATCCCCCTTCGTTGATCGATTTCCCTCACATGGTAGAGCTCCCAGGGAGCTCTAACATGGCATGTTAGAGCTCCCAGGGAGCTCTAACATGGTATGTTCGAGCTTCAGGGAGCTCGAACAAGCTACGTTAGATCTTCCTGGGAGCTCTAACATAGGATGTTAGAGCCCCCGTGGAGCTCTAACATGCTATGTTAGAGCTCCCGTGGAACTCTACCATGGCATGTTAGATCTCACATGGAGCTCTAACATGCTATGTTAGAGCTCCCACGGAGCTGTAACATACGATGTTAGAGCTCCCAGGGAGCTCTAACATACTCTAACATGCTATGTTAGAGCTCCGTGGGAGCTCGAACATGCCATGTTAGAGCTCCCTGGGAGCTCTAACATAACATGTTAGAGCTCCCTGGAGCTGTAACATACCATGTTAGAGCTCCCTGGGAGCTCTAACCTACCCGCCGCCGCCGCCGCCGCCCCTTAACCGTTTTACAATCGATTGCGCAATGGTTAAGATCCCCCTCTCGCCAGGGGGGTCTTAACCGTTGTGCAATCGATTGTGGAACGGTTAGGCGCTCCTCCGCCGCCGCCGCCCCTTAACAGTTTCACAATCGATTGCGCAACGGTTAAGACCCCCTCTCGCCAGGGGGGAGCCTTAACCGTTGCGCCTTCGCGTTTATCGATTGCGCAAGCCCCCCCCTGCCTTAACCGTTGCGCAATCGATTGTGAAACGGTTAAGCGCCGCAGCCGCCGCCGCCGCCGCCGCCGCCGCTCCGTAACCGCTTAACCGTTTCACAATCGATTGCGCAACGGTTAAGACCCCCCTCTCGCCAGGGGGGGCCTTAACCGTTGCGCAATCGATTGTCAAACGGTTAAGCGCTCCGCCGCCGCCGCCGCTGCCGCCGCCGCCCCTTAACCGTTTCACAATCGATTGCGCAACGGTTAAGACCCCCCTCTCGCCAGGGGGGGGTCTTAACCGTTGCGAAATCGATTGTGAAACGGTTCAGCGCCGCCGCCGCCGCCGCCGGCCGCCGCCGCCGCCGCCGCCGCCCCTTAACCGTTTCACAATCGATTGCGCAACGGTTAAGGCCCCCCGTCTCGCCAGGGGGGGGCCTTAACCGTTGCGCAAACGTTGTCCTCCTCCTCCTGCTCATCCTCCTGATCCCCCTGTGCCTCGTACCCTGCATCCCCCTCTCCTCGCCTTTCTTCTTCTTCTTCCCCCTCCTCCTCATCATCATCACCACCATCATCATCAGCAGCAGCAGCAGTATCGGCATCCTCAGCATCATCATCATCAGCATCATCATCATCATCGTCGTCGCCATCATCATCATCATCGTCATCATCATAATAATAATATTAATATTATTAATAATAATAGTCGTCATCATCCTCATCATCATCATCATCATCATCATTATCATTATCATCGTTATCATCATCGTAATCAGCATCCCCCCGTGGCCCATGGCCCTCCTCCTGCTCACCCTTTTTCCTGCTCTCCTGCTCCTCCTGCTCCTCATCCTCCTCCTTCTCCTCCTCCTCACGCCCCCCCTCATCTCCCTCCTCCTCCTCCTCCTCCTCCTCCTCCTCCTCCTCCGCTCCGCCTCCCCCCCTCCCCCACCAGCAGCAGCAGCACTAGCACCAGCAGCAGCACCAGCAGCAGCACCATCAGCAGCAGCAGCAGCAGCAGCAGCAACAGCCGCAGCAGCAGCATCACTGGCAGCACCTGCAGCAGCACCACGAGCACCTGCAGCAGCATTACCACTAGCAGCAGCAGCAGCAGCAGCAGCAGAACTAGCAGCATCCCTCTTGGGCCATCTTGGAGCCATCTTGGGGCCTCGGATGGTCATCGGAAGCGAAAAGGCGAGAAGGCACACATCACATTTTGCCTGTAAGTTTTTACGGATGTTGGCATCTTGGGGGCCTCCTTGGAGGTCTCCGAGGCCTCTTGGAGCCGTCTTGGAGCGTTCTTGGGCCCCCTTGGAGAATCTTCGGTGCCATCTTGAAGCATCTTAGGCTATCTTGAAACATCTCGGAGGTCATCTTGGGCTCTCCGAGGCGCTCTTGGAGCCGTCTTGGGCCATCTTGGGCGCTCTAACTACCCGCGGGGCGCCCCGTCCAGGTCCAGGGGAGGGGGTAAAGGGGGAGGGGGAGCGTGAGGAGGAGGAGAAGGAGGAGGATGAGGAGCAGGAGGAGCAGGATAGCAGGCAAAAGGGTGAGCAGGAAGAGGGACATGGGCCATGTGGGGATGCTGATTACGATGATGACGGTGATGATGACGATGATGATGATGATGATGATGATGATGACGATGATGATGCCCTTTTTCCTGCTATCCTGCTCCTCCTGCTCCTCATCATCCTCCTTCTCCTCCTCCTCACGCCCCCCCTCCCCCTACCCCCTCCCCTGGACCTGGACGGGGCGCCCCGCGGGTAGTTAGAGCGCCCAAGATGGCCCAAGACGGCTCCAAGAGCGCCTCGGAGAGCCCAAGATGACCTCCGAGATGCTTCAAGATAGCCTAAGATGCCTCAAGATGGCCCCGCAGATTCTCCAAGGGGCCCCAAGAACGCTCCAAGACGGCTCCAAACGGCCTCGGAGACCTCCAAGGAGGCCCCCAATATGCCAAACTCCTTTAAAAACTAAACAAAATGTGATTTGTGCCTTCTCGCATTTTCGCTTCCGATGACCATCCGAGGCCCCAAGATGGCCCCAAGATGGCCCAATAAGGCTGCTGCTACTGCTGCTGCTGCTGCTGCTAGTGGTAATGCTGCTGCAGGTGCTCGTGGTGCTGCTGTCGGTGCTGCCAGTGATGCTGCTGCTGCGGCAGTTGCTGCTGCTGCTGCTGCTGATGGTGGTGCTGCTGGCGCTGCTGCTGGTGCTAGTGCTGCTGCTGCTGGTGGGGGAGGGGGGGAGGCGGAGCGGAGGAGGAGGAGGAGGGGGGCGAGGGGGAGCGTGAGGAGGAGGAGAAGGAGGAGGATGAGGAGCAGGAGGGGCAGGAGAGCAGGAAAAAGGGTGAGCAGGAAGAGGGCCATGGGCCACGGGGGGATGCTGATTATGATGATGAGAACGATGATGATGATGATGATGATGATGATGATGACGATGATGTTGACGACTATGATGATGATGCTGAGGATGCCGATACTGCTGCTGCTGACGATGATGATGGTGATGATAATGATGAGGAGGAAGAAGAAGAAAGGCGAGGAGAGGGGGATGCAGGGTACGAGGCACAGGGGGATCAGGAGGATGAGCAGGAGGAGGAGGAGGAGGAGGAGGAGGACAACGACGACGAGGATTCGTGGGAGGAACACAGTGGAAGGTTGGATGGATGACCAGGTACGTGGGAGGAAAGGAGAGGAGGATGAGGAGGCGGCTGCGGAGAGGATGTGTCGTCGTCGTCGTCGTCGCCGTCTTCACCTCGTCGTCCTCGTGGAAGTCGTCGCCGTCGTAAGGGCCCAACCCCATGCAGCTGCGAGTGGCGCAGGATGACTCTCTCCTCATAGGTAGCGCGCCGCCAGAGGGGTGGAGCCCGAGGCATTGCGGATGGGGGCCGCGAAGCGTCTGAGGGGGTTGCCGAAATGAGGCGGACGCGCAAAATGGAAATGCTCATTGGAGCCTTCGGCGGAGCTCCACGTGAGGCCGACAAGACGTGTGAGGGTGTGCCTTAATGGGACGACGACAACGACGACCGCGACGACGACGACGACGACGACGACGACGGCGGGGGGGGCGGCATGCGGACGTGCCCGATGGGACGACGACGACGACGACGACGACGACGACGGCGACGACGACGACGACGACGACGACGACGACGGCGGGGGGGACGGCTCGATGGGAGCTCTAACATGCTATGTTAGAGCTCCCATCGAGCTCTAACATAGCATGTTAGAGTTCACAACCCTCACATCGAAATCTACCATAGCATGTTAGAGCTCCCAAGGAGCTCTTACATAGCATGTTAGAGCTCCATGACATTACCTTGAGCCAAGTCCTACGGACCACAATGGTGACGATGGTGATGGTGATGGCGATGCTGATGGTATGGATGGTGATGATGATGATGATGATGATGATGATGGGGATGGTGATGATGGTATGGTGAGGGCGGTTGTGATGGTGATGATGGTGATGGTGATGATGGTGATTGTGGATGTGATGAGCACCGCCATCATCACCATCACCATCGCCACCACCATCAGCACTACGATTTGATAATCACCATCATTACAATCGTCGTCGGCATCAAAACACAAAAACACTCAACCGATTCAACCTAAACCCGCCCTAAAGACAGCCAGCATCCTCATCCTCATCCTCATCATCATCATCACCATCATCATCATCATCACCAGCACCACCAATATCATCATCACCATCACCATCACGATCATCATCGTCAGCACCACCACCACAACCATCACCACCAGCACCAGCACCAGCACCATCACCATCGCCATCACCATCACCATCACCATCACCATCATCATCATCTCCATCACCATCACCATCACCATCGCCGTCACCATCACCATCACCATCAGCATCATCACCATCACCATCACCATCATCCTCATCCTCATCCTCATCCTCATCCTCATCCTCATCCTCATCCTCATCCTCATCCTCATCCTCATCCTCATCATCACCATCACCATCACCATCACAACAATCACCATCACCATCACCATCACCATCACCATCACCATCACCATCATCATCATCGTCGTCGCCATCATCATCATCATCATCATCATCATCATCATCATCATCATCATCATCATCATCATCATCATCATCATCATCATCATCCGCCCCAGACCCAACATCCCTGCAGCACTTCTCGAGGCGGATCGTTCCGTGACTGTCCTGGGGCCCGGGATTGGGGGCAATCGCCCGCTGCGTAACGACTTGCAGCGCCCTCGGTCACCTGACTTCGCCCCTCGCGCCCCCACGCCGCATGGCAGCCGCTCTGGCTCAGGCCGCGACGCACGAAGCGCGATTATCTTCGCGCCCCCGTGGGTGATCTGGACGCGGGGTGCTCAGTGGCTCCTGATCGGCTCCGAGCGGCCAGGCGGGTGGCTCGCGTCGCCCCCCGCAGCTGGCGAGCCGTGGCGCTGTCTATGCCAGGAGGCGCTCGAGCGGCCAGGCAACGCGGGCGCCGAGCCATCTTTTCCCCTTTCACGGGGCAGCAGTACCGACGTATGCAGAAGGAGGTGCCGTTCAGCGCAGGCCCTCTGTGAAACAACGTCCCCGGCGAGTTTTTCGGGGACAGACAATTGCCGGGCCGGGCTTGCGGGGGTGCGGGCTTCTATGTAGGGCGACCAAATCTATAAATATCCACTGCTCCCTGGCCAGGCCCATCCTGAACCCAGCAGCGGTGTATACGCCACGCCCTCCTTGCTTGGCCAGGAGGGCGTATGCACAGCTACTTGTTTCAGGATGGGCATGGCCAAGGAGCAACGAATATGTATAGGTTTCGTCGCCAGATTATGCGCCGCGCGGAAAACCCCCCGGGGCGCCCCCCTGGCGACGGGCGGAGGGCCTGCAAAGGCCACCCAACTTCGCGCTCTCGCGCCCGCGAGAAGCGCGACCGTGCTGGTGCCCTGGCGCGGCCACTCTGGGCAAAGGCCGCCCTGGAACAGGAGAAGCGATGGCGCGCGAGTGCAGAGTCAGTCGCCGGGACTACGACAAGTTCATGTCGTGCCGCCTTCTGCGTTAGCTCCTGACACCGCAGGGATCGTTCCACCTTGAACGGTCGGCCGTTTCCGAACCGTCAGATCGTTCAAAATCGATCGGTTCTGGGTCGCTGGCGGCGTTCAACGTTGAACGCCGACGCCGGCGGCGGGGTGGTCGCTGGTCAACACGACACGAACCTTCCGTAGGCTGGGCGGTCGCATGGCGCCTCGCCGTCTCTCCTGCTTGTGCACTACGCGGCGCCGAGCAGAAAAGAGATGCAGAGTCGATCCCTGGAGTTTCACCAGAAACCACTTGCAAAGCCTCTTGCAGGCCAGCTGGAGTCAACGCATGTCGCGCGATGGCGGTGCCTCGTCTCGGGCCGTCGCAAACCCCAAGACTCGACTCAGGTCGTCTCGGCCCGCACATTTCCACGCCCTGGAGTGGGCTTTTTCCGAGAGATCTCCTCGACAAGTGTCTCCAACTGGTAGATCACTAGGTTCATGTCGAGACTCTTGGCCTGGCCCCTCAGGCGGAGGCAGCCGTCGAGGAACTCCTCGATCCCGACCTCTCCGTTGTCGTTGCGGTCCAGCAGCTTGAACAACGTGTGAGCTTTGCGGATGTCTAGATCCAGCGTTTGGAAATACGCTTTAACACGATCATTTTCTAAGTGTTCTTTGAATTCCTTCCACGAGAGCTGGCCTGAGTTGTCTGTATCTGCCTGCTTAAAGAAGGTCTTGATGTCAGTTGCGTAGGTCTTGAGGGATGCGATCTCGTGATCAACCATACGGTCCCGGTCCTTCGAGGCAACGCCAGTTGTAACATCCACCACAGTGCCAATTACAACGTTGAGTACCAAGAACACCATGAAATCCGCCGCCGTACTTTGGCTTCGGCGCGTCCGTCTGGATGAACGCGCAGGGGGGTCGCCACGGCAGGATTCGCCAGGATTCGACCCCTCCACCTCCTCCTCCTCCTCCTCCTCTTCCTCCTCCTCCTCCTCCTCCTCCTCCTCCTCCTCCTCCTCCTCCTCATCCGTGACAACTGAACCAATTCGTGCACGACGTCGTCGTGGTTGTGCCTTTGCTGGAGGATAAACCCGTCCAGCGCGGCGCCCCACCTGAAGACGAGGGCATCCTCGGTCTTCAGGCGGCACGTACCAGTCGGCCAAAATAGTCTCCTCTGCAGCGCGTCCTGGGGCTGGGCCCGGGGCCGCAGCGCAGCCAAGTCTGGCGACTTTTTTGGCTTCGGCGTCGTGCGCCGGGAGCGAGGAAGCGTATGAGATGAGTGGCTGTACAATCGGGCTGCTGAGACAAGGAACGCCAAACGAGGAACGGAGTCCCTCTTTGGCTCCCAAGAGCGCCTGAGTGCACGAGGAGGGCTAGAGAAACAGCCATACAAGGATCTTTCTTGCCCGTTTTTCTTTGTCAGCCCGTCCCTTGGTCCGAATAAGAGTCGCGGTGGCCCGCACTGCCAGGCGGGCGAATAGCCGGGCGTGGGAAGAATCCGTGTCCTCTGTGGCCATCCTGGGAACCACTGTTTCGGATTGTTGCAGCATTGTTTTCGCTCGCGTCGAATACGCTGGCAGCCACTTCGGGAGGAGGCAAGGCCGCTCTCGGAGTCCTGGGGTCAGGGGAGAGTTGCTCCCGCTGGAAGGATCTAGGGAACATCGAGCCCCTTCCGAACCCAAGCTGTTCCTTGTTCCAGCGTCTTGGCTGTACCCCCTTGCCACTTGTTCTTCCTCGCTGGAGCTCCTGGACCCCAATCGCTTGAGGGGGGGTCACGATCTCGTCGTCGCACTTCTGGGGCGGTGGCCTCAAGATGTCTTCCAAGATGGCTCAAGAAAGGAGCTCCAACACTCTGGAGAGCCCTCACCAACACCCAAGATGGCCGCAAGACGGCCGAAGAGGCCTCCAATGACGTCCCAGACGAGCTCCAAGAGCGCCCCCCAGAGGGCCTCAGGAGGCAAGATTCGCTTGTGTTTGTTATCAGCGTGGCTGAACAGTGTTCGCATGGCCCCCCAAGCAGCTCCATGAGTCTCCCCAGAGGCTCGAGCAGAGAACAAAACACCAGGAAGGATGGTTGACTCCTGCCAAACCCTAACATCTCCAGAGTCCTCGGACCCTCGCCGAACGCCAGCACTGAGGCTCCGACGTCGAGCTAGCGAACACGACGAACTTCTCTCCTGCTCGGGGGCTCGACGGAAAGGCGTACGCCTCTTGGATACACGTAGCCGAAGTACAGGAGACCGTAAAACGGGTCGACCCTGAGAAAAGAGTAGTACACCTCCCCCCAGTCCCGCCCGCCTGTGACGCTCTCAAAGAGAGTCACGATTGCTCGGTCGATGCTGCTCCAGCTGCACTTCATGTAGTCGATGTGATCTTGCGGGGTCAGCCAGAACTGTTGTTCCTGAAGACTAAGGTCACCTCCGCCGCTGTCCAGGTGTGACTCGAAGAACGCAAGGGTGCCATGCATGAAGATCATCGCGAATATGTACATGAAGTACAATAACACTACGAATACCCAGATCAGCGCGTCCAAAGACTTGAATATTGAGAAGATCATGACTCGCAAGGTCTGGCATGCCTGCACGACCCTGACGACCCGCAAGACCCGCGTGATGCGAAAGAGCCTGATATTCCGGGTCGGCGTCAGGTTCGGTGTGTCGGAGCCGTTGACGCTCTCGATCGCCAGCTGCACAAGAGCAGCAAGCACCAGGATCGTGTCCAGCAGGTTCCAGTGCCAATCGGTGCCAAAGAAGACGTACACGTCCTCCGCCAGCAGCTTGCACAGGAGCTCAAGCGCAAAAAAAACAACAAAACCGAGCTCGACATATTCCGGCCACATCTCCGCCGGTGTGTTGCTCTGCGCGTTGTCCATATCAAGTTGCATGCGAATGCCGATGAAGGAGGAATTAGCAATGATCATGAAATACGTCACAGCATCGAAAGGCCAACTCTTCGCAATCTTGTACGCAATTCGCCTCTTCCGCGACTGCCCGCCGCTCTTGAGGTACCTGTTCATGAACTGACAGAACTCGTTCTGCCTCTCCGCGAACGGGTTCCACACGATGCTGTTCCTGTCGTAGCCCGCCCGCTCTGCGACCACGAAGGGGTCGTCGAACGTGTCCTCGGACACCTCGGCCTCGCTGTCCCAGCTGTGCTGCCGGGGCCAGGCCCCCTCCTGGGAGCCGAGCTCGGCCTGCTGCCCAGCCTGCTGCGGGTCGTTCACCGTCCCCGGGGTCCCGTCCTTGGTGGAGCCCTCCGAGTTCCGCGCGGCAACGTCGGCCGCCTGGGGGAGGACACGAAAAAATACTGATGCTGGTACCCCCCGGACCTCTCCCTGGGTGGGTGCGTTCTGACCAGGATCTCGCGGCCACTTCAACGGCGGCGACGAGGGCTTCCCGAGAGGCCGGACAAGGCGAAACCGAGGGAAACGTGGGGGGGAACTGGTATATTTCCCTCCTCTGGCCTGCTTCGTGGCCTTCTGGCTCATCTTCCGCAGCTCTCTCCGCAACGACTCGACCTCCCGCGCGTGCGCGGCCTCGAGCTGCATCACCGCCTCGGCGAAGGAAGGCGGCGCGCCCTTGGAGTCGGTCGGCGCCTTCTGGGGGGCATCCCAGAGGGGGGCGCGCAGGTGGAGGAGAAGGAAGACGAGGAGAAGGAGGAGGAGGAGGAGGAGGAGGAGGAGGGATATACAGGGAGAATGCTAGCAAGTTCGACGATGTTTTGCAGAGGCGCGGGAAACCTTTTTGGCAACAAGGGGCCAGAACATCTGTAGGATTCGGCGGCACGCTGGATATCGTGGACCGATCGGACACACTTCTCTCGAGCACAGGCTGACAGCGGACAGGGGCCCAGGCTGTGGTCGTCCAGACCCCCGATCACCATACTGTGCCTTGGCCAACTTGACTGGCCGTCAACAGAGGCAGGCACACAACACTCATTTGCCAGCGATAGCGTCCAGACGGGTTCCTTCGATTGAAAGAGCGGTACTCCAGAGCCACCGAGCGCCAACAGAAAAGAGGCCCAACGGATAAAGCTCGGAACGTGCGGTCCATTTCTGGTTGGACCCTGGGGCCGAACCGGACAAGTGTATGTGAGGCTCATTTCAAAAACAACATCGGCCGTCGACGAGTTGGCACAAGCGAGAGAGCGGCGGAGGGGGAAAGGGTCAGATGCCAGCCCGACATGGTCGTCCGTTTTCTCCACGTGACTTTGAAGAGACAAAAATCGAATGTGAGGCGTTGGCAAGATTTGTGGCGGGCGAGACGCTGCAATTCGGGCGTGCTCCAGGCGAGGCTGCAGGCGGGATTCTCTGCCACGAGTGGCACACCGCCGCGAGCGCACTTTCCGACGATGCGGCAGGTGGCGGCCAGGGATCTGTTCCCGGCCAGCACAAGCTCCAGGCCCTGGGGGTCCATGTCAGCACGGCCAAACAGCTCCACGTGGGGTCCTATATCGCTGGCGCGAGGCAGCGCTCCAGATAGAGCAAAGGAAGGCAAGCCAAATGCCTCTGATTCGGCCTGAGCCGATCCACCCGACTATGAGGTCCACGACCATCGAATCATTTAGATTAAACGCGGGGTGGAATTTCAGGTCGGTTTCGATGACCCCCAATCCCTCGAGCGCCTCAAAGCCCGAGCGAGACTCCCGGAGCCCGAGAAAAGGTCTAGAAATATTTGGCCTGTGCGGGAAGAGGTGGCGTCGGAAAAGGCGTCGGCCCACGTCTGATGGATGGAGCCCCTGCTGAGGCGCGAGGAAACGCCCAGTGCGTCGCCAGCCTTGGCGCCACTGTCTCGAGCCAGCTGGCTCACCTGAGGGGCTCTGGCGGCCCGCGGCAGCGCGGCCGCTCGGAGAAGACGGCCTCGACCCAGGCGCCGAACTCCGCGAATTCTGTCGGGAGACGCTCCACCTCGGCCGAGTACCTGGTGCCCTTCGGGTAGCGCAGTGCGCTGGACTCGCCCAGGTGCCTCCGCATCTCTTGGGCGGCGCTGAACTCCCAGCTCTCGAAGAGGACGTCGTGGGAGGCGACCGCCGCCGCGCTCTCGAACGCCACCCCCTCGTCGAATCGCGCCGTCTTGCTGCGCATGAAGAACAGGATGGCGACCTCATTGATCGCGTTGCTGGGCTGGGTTTCCGCCGGCGAGCTGCCCGCCGCATCCGCCAAGTCGCCGGGCGGCCGCGAGCGCGCGACCCAGGCGACCAGGCGGCCGAGGGAGAAGTCGAGCAAGTTGGAGGACCCGTCGGCATCCACCATCGCGAAGACTGCTGCCCGTAGCAAAGGCTTGCGGGTCCGCCCAGGCGCCCTCTTCTTGAAGCCTTTGAGCGCAGCGCGGCTGACCTCCGGAGCCATGGTCAGCAGCCAGCGCCTCTCCAGACGGCCCCCCTCCAGGAACACGTCGCAGACGCGGCGGTGCCGCGTCTCGGCCAAGCGGCTGGCTCGGGCCCGCGGCGGGAAGGTCAGGCCGGCTGGGACGTGGCCGTCGCCGCCTGCTGGCGTCGGGCTCGGTCCGCGGCTCGCCGCGCCTGGAGGGCGGTCGACCTCCGAGCGGCAGTCTGCGCCCGCGGCGCCCTCGTCCTCGCTGGGCGAAGAGGACGAGCTGGACCGAGCCACTCGGGTCGCGCCAGCCCCTGCAGGGCCCCCGCCAGCGTCGCGCGCGAGCCGGGCCCGGGCGAGGCCGCCAGGGCGAGGGCCTGGCTCCGAGGCGTCGCCGAGCCCGCCCGGCCCAGACCCGCCAGGGGGCCGCGGGCGCTCCCTTGCCCCCCCGGGTCGGGGCCGAAGCGCCGCTCGACGCAACGGGCGAGGACCAGGTCGAGCTCCGCGTCGAAGAAGGACGCGGCTGTGCTCCAGGCCGCCGGGGCGTCCGCGCGAGTCCCCGCGGGCCCCGGCGCGGCCCTCCCCGCCGGGCCGCGAGGCTGCGGGAGGGGTCGCCGGCCGGGTTCAGCTCTGAAGCAATCCGTCGCACGATGAAAGGAAATTGGACAAGATGGACAAACGCAACAACTCTTGGCAAGTACGGTTGAAAGGGGGACTCGACGACCGCCCCTTTCCAGTGGCGAGCGCAACTGACACATTATCGCACAGGGCAGACGTCGACTGCCGAAGCTGCTGATGTTACTAAGCTTGCGCCGGGTACCCATGACCAGCGCCCGCCCCTCGGTCCTCATGATGTCTTCTGTCGTGGCGAAACGGCCGAACAGGACCGTGGGCCACGCGTCGGGATCCCCGATCTGCCCCCGATCGACGTGCGACAAGTCGGCGGCGCCTCTCCGGGCCCGCGGCCGCACGTGAACGACGCGCTGCTCGTCCACGAGAAGTCCCGAGGCTTGCTCCCGAGCGCCAATGGCGCCCTCCACGCAGCAACGCCACTTATCAACGCGGCTGGCCACGGCCCGAACGACATCATAATCCCGAGCCCGCTCGCAAACGCCGAAACCACCGCTGTCGAATGCCCCGGCCCCGGAAGCATCCGAGGCCGCCGCGAGCGAGTCGAACGGCCGCTTGACGTCCGCGAGCGCAAACGGCAGCAGGGCAGCGGCGATCCGCAATTCCCTCACTACGCGAGCCCAGAGGCGCCACCGCCGACTCCCCGCAAGCGAAACGAATTGGAAAAACCGAAGGAACAACAGACAGCATTCCCCGCTTCAATAAACAGGCCCAGGCCAGGTGCCCCAGGACCCGTCTCAACTCGTCTCCGCTGCGCTAGCCTGCCCTACAAAGCTCCGAGAGCCCGAGCCGAACTTTCCAGAGACGCGCGGTCGATGGGGAAATCAGCCCGGACTTTCGCTCGACGGTGAGACCAGTGAGCCCTTGCTGCTCAGAGGCCCCGACCACCCCTTTTAAAAAGCAGGCCGCGCTGCCCCTGGAAGTTGACGGCTCTCGAGCAACCGTCGGCGCGCGCAGACGAGTTGGCCCCGAGGAAAGCGACGTCGTCGACATTGGCGGCGGCGACGGAGCCCCCCTCGTCGGCAATCGCCCGCCTATCCTGGACAAGCCTGTCAGGGGGGGGGCTGGAATCGAGAGCGGCTTTTTTCAACCGCGCACTGGCAGAAATAGAAGGGCCAAGACCAGCGCCAGCGACGGCGCCCCAGCGCCCCGAGCGCAACCAGAGCTACCTGGGGGCAGCGCCTCGAGATGCCCAGCGGAAACAGGAAGGGGAACGAACAAATCATCGATGCCAGATGGGGGGCGATCCTATAGAAAGCACTTTCAACGTCAGCTCGGCGCAGTGAAAGCCCACGCTCGTCAGGCATGTACGAGGGGCGCCACGCGCCCGAGGTGGGCAACTGGGGGCGCTGAGGGGCGCGGAAGAACGCGCTCGCCCCCCGGCATCAAAAATCAGACGCCGCCGAACGCCATCGCTTTTCCAAACAAAGAAGAGCCCGAGAGTTGCCGGCTTCGGGCACTGCAGGTGCCCGCGGCGCCTGCAGCCTGCAAGTCTAAACTGAAGCGCGCGTAGGGCGAGCGGCTTCTTGGGCGGCTGTCCACGCGCGGCTTGAATTTCGAAAAGGTTGCGCCCCGGTCGACGCCGGGATGCAAGAGATGCCGCCCCCACCCCCTCCAAAAGCTCAAGGCCTGACCGCCGAAACACTTGCCCCCCTGAGCGAGGCCCCCGCCGCCAGGCAGCGAGACGTGGTCTCGCTGGTAGGAGGCGCACTTCGTCGAGTCTTGGCACCCGGACTTGCCGCCGCGCAGCTCGCCGAGGGCTGCCGCGGCGCTCAGGTTAGGCGGGCCGAGACGCCCCTGGCCGCGTCGGAAGCTTCGGCGCCGCGTCGCTGAGCAAGCGAAAGAGAGCGCGAGCCGTTGGGCTCGCCGTGGTTGCGCAAAAGATTGAGAGCAGACGCAGTCTCGCGCACCCGGTCGCCAAGGGCGACCCGGCGGCGAACTCGGCCACGGACGCTGCGGGAGGCTCCGTCCAGGCCGTCATGCACGACGGAGTCGGCCAGCTGCTCGACGTCGACGGGGAGGAGCTCGCGCCCGACCACCATGGCAGCCAAGGCCCCGGCGCCGAAGGGCGCCCAGGCGGCGGGGGCGCCATGCTGCAAGGCTTGGCGCCCAGGGGGAGCACGCGCGGTCAGCTTTGACCGCGGCCCCAGGGCCGTCGCCAGACTGGTCGCCACCGAGGAGGGACCGAGCAACCAGCAGCTTCTTCAGCTCGGCTGCCTGCTGCTCAATCTTCAGGTGGAGGCCGTCCTTGTCGCCCCCCCCCGCTGCCCTTGCCGCTGCCGCGGCCACCTGTCCGCGCGCTGGCACGCTCCGCGCGGAGTTTGCGCCGCTCCGTCATCGCGCTGGCCTCGCGGTGCAGCTCGGTCGTGATGTGACCCTGCAGGTCAGAGCAGATCATCAAGTGGCCGCGCGTTTCGGCCGTGCCCATCATCAAGAAGACGGTGTCGTCAGTGCTGGGTCGCCTCGTGACACGTTCACGGTACTTGTGCTCGATGAGTGGGGCGCGGCGGGCGAGGTACTCGAAGGTGGCGAGCTCGCTCGCGTTGAGCTGGTCGAGCGAGATGGCGGCGTCGAACACGCGCATGATGAGCTCGTGCTCGCTTGCACCAGGGTTGTAATTGGCGAGGCCCGTCTCGCGTTTCCACTTCGTGTGGCGCGACCGTGGATGATAATCCTTGTCTGCCATGAAGCGCGTTCACCGCCGAGCCGTCCGCGGCCCCAAGACTGGCCAGTGGGGCCAGCTGGTCTCCGTCAGCACACTGACGGCGTCCTTGAACACCCTCCGCCTCTCGCCGTCCTGCGTCTCCTTGATGGCGAGCACGCGGGCGTCGAGGTCGCCCCTCGCCGCCCAGCTCGTCACGCTTGATGTACCTGAGCAGAAACACATCTGAGCCTCGCTGTGCCACCGCGAACCCTCCCACCGTGTCACCACTGGGGAACTCGGACCTCGCGTCGGTGGAGCCCGTGGCTGCCATCACCTTCTAACAGTACGAGTCAGCCTTCGCTTTCGGGAACTCGCCCGCCCCGACGTCCAGGTTGCTCGGAACTGCTGGCGGGGCTGGCGACGCTGCGTCCGCTGGGGCTGCTACTCCATGCTTCCCGCGGAGCCGGCGCAGGGCGGCGCCCGAGGGATCCGTTGGGCAGCAAAACTTGCGAGCTCGCGTATACTCCAAGGGCGCTGGGGCCCAGTCGGCTCCGTACAATCGGTCCTGAGGTCGGAACTGGCGGCCGAGCCTGGTGCCCGGCAGGGGCTGACCCGTCGGATCGGGTGCCACTACCCCGACCAAGGGCCCCACGTCCAGTACATGCGGGTCGATGTCGCCGTCGGGGGTCATACAATATAATAGCTTCGATGTCTGATTCGCCTGGGCAGGGTCGCCGATCTCGCGATCGTAGTTCTCGGGAGAGCAAGGGGAGATGACCAGACGCACTTGCCAATCTTCTCGAACTCTCCACTGGATGGCGACAGTTTGACCAGGCTCCATCGCCGAGAGCCCCACAGCAACACGACAGAACGCCGCAGACCAAGATGCAAAGGAGGAACACGATACAAGCGAAACTCTGGATGCCAATATCTTCCGTAATGGGCAAGCAAGTACCAGCGCCCTCGTGATCTGGGAAGAAACTCTGGATGTACGATGGGATGTGCTGGAGGGGGCCCAGGGCACCGCGCGGATCGTAGCACCCTGGAGAAGACCGATCATGCGCCTGCCTCTGCTGCACTCTGAATATGAACCAGGCTGACTCTGGCCTAGGGTCCACAAGCGTTGAAGAAGATGACCGAACAGAAACCGTCTCGAACCACTTGAACATCATGATGATGTAGTTCACGCCAAAATGGGTGTGAATTCCTTGTCATGTGTAGCCAGGCGCTGGTGGCCGAAGACGCACACCCGGCAGCCATGTAGCCACCGATGGACATGCAGGAGAAGAACTCCGCCAAAGGAAAGGAACAGAAAGAAGTCGGCCGTGGGACAGATGTGAACTCAACGACCAGCGATTTATAGAGGACGCAACGCCCTGGGGTGCCGACGAAGTATAAGTGCGTGTCTAGGCCTCTGACTCCACATTGAAGGCGCCAACAGGGGAAAGTATTACCCACCCATCCCGCGGGCGTCGGCACGATCCCATGGCACGAGCACCTTCCGACAGCCAGGATGAAGAATAGAAGGCAGCACAGTAGCCAACCGGGGAAGGGATAACCCACCCATCCCGCGGGCGTCGGCCAATAGCCGAGAACGGCTGTAAAAGGATGTCGAAGAGACGATACATGCAGGCGAACGTCGTGAACGCCTACGCGCCCCCGACGGGGCATCATGATAAGGTAATGCTATGTGTACGTAAGTGCCCTCGACGGGCCGGCCATACGTGATGACCCAGTTCATGTAGCCCATCGTGGCATACTTGTCAAAAGGTGGTTGCCCCCGGTCGGGAGCACAAAGCAAAAGGTGTATGACAACTCTCAGCGCCTCGCGGATGCGAGGCCCAACCACACGGGTTCGATACCGAGGACGTAATTGTCGTAGTGGTCTCTGGATTCAGCTTGAGCATTCACGCCAGCGGCCATACGCACGCATGCTCAGCAACCTACTTCAAGAAGACGGACCAGAGGAGGAGGACGAGGAGGAGGAGGAGGAGGAGGAGGAGGAGGCGGAGGAGCAGAAGGAAGAGGAGGTGGAGGAGGAGGATGAGGAGGAGGAGGAGGAGGAGGAGGAGGAGGAGTGGGAAGAGACGAGGAGGCGGACGAGGAAGAGGAGGAAGAGGAGGACGAGGAGGAGGACGACGAGGATGAGGAGGAGGAGGAGGAGGAGGAGAAGGAGGAGGAGAAGGAGGAGGAGGAGGGGGAGGAAGGGGAGGAGGAGGAGGAGGAGGAGGAGGAGGAGGAGGAGGAGGAGGAGGAGGCGGAGGAGAAGGGGGTTCGCACATCATGGCCCGAGGCATGCGCGCGGGCCACGGGGGAGGCCAGGAACCGCACCGAGATAAGACGAGGGGCCATGCCATCAAGGGAGAGGTATCATGGCCGCCGACACGGCATCCCCGCTGCCTGGTCGTCACCCCCCTCTCAAGCTAGCCCAGAATTGAATCGATAAGTCGCATCGGCGATCGAAATGGATCGGGTCGGCGGAAATCGGCAGCAGAGTCGGGAGAAGTCGTATCGGCGGACATCGGCAGGCTGGCAAGCCTCCCTTGAGAAATCGGGATCCACATCGGAACCCTCAACCCAACCGACTCGGCACTGGAAGCCATCGAGATCGGACTGAATCGAATCGCAGGCATCGACACGAGCACTGCCCTCCTGCTGGCGGCGCGCAGGGGGGGGCAGGGGAGGGGGGGAAGGCTTCTTAGAAGGGGGCTGCTTCTTAGAAGCCGCGTGCCTTGCATCTACAGCCAAGGCCCGCGCCTTCTGAGAAGCAGCCTCTTTCTAAGAAGCCTTCCCCCCCTCCTCCTACCCCCCTCTGCGCGCCGCCAGCCCTGGCCGCCCCCGAGCCTTGCCACGCTCGCCCGCGGAGAAGACGTCCTGGAACTTCTCGGCCCGCGACCACCCCGACGACGTCCGGCGCGGCGCGCCCGCGGCCGAGACGCCCGCCGTCGAGCGCGCCGCCACGGTCGCCATGGGTTACGAGAGCCGCGCACGGGCGCGAACCGCACGGCCTGACTTCCCCAATGGTTGCGGGCGGGGTCGAAGCCACCGCCAGAATATGTCCACATCCGCTTCTTGGGAGTTGTGCCCAGAGATCTCGAGGGGCGGTGGATAAGGATGTTTGCCCACTCGCGTGGGTGGGCAAATATCCATATCTACCGTTCCCCGAATCCTCGGACCACGTCCCGGCGACAGTGGATGTGGTGATATTCTGGCGGCGGATCGGGAGGCCGAAACCCCGCAGAAAAAATACCCGTGCGCCGAACGAACCGAAGGCGGGCGCGGTCGTCCCGCATAGGGGAAACAGGAGCGCATCGATGACGCTACGGCTGGACCTGGGGCAGAAAAGCGCCCCTCAAGAGTATGAGGCCCTCCGCCGGCCAGACTGGAAAGCATTCGAGGGTGCGCTCCCCCAGGATTCACGAGAACGTGAACAAACACGAATAACGTCAGGGCTCCTTCCCCGCATCGACCTCGATTTTACACCTCGGTCCGACTGTGCCGATGCCGTGGCGCGGGCTTGCCCCCCCCGTTCACGCCAGCGCGGCCGGCGAGACGCGCGGCCCGCCGGCTGAGGAGGAGCCTGGGAAGGAGGAGCAGGAGCAGGAGGAGGAGAAGGAGACTAGAAATGAGGATGTGGTGGGAAATGAAAGACTGCATTACGTAAGCGGATGCATAGCGTGGAAAGCAATGTAGAGCGGGCGCGGTCAAGGATCCTTGAGATCCAGCGCGGCAGCGGCAAGGACAAGGTGACGAGCAGGCAATGCAGGAGGACCTACCGTTCGAGTCTGGTGTTCAAGCGAGTCCGTCGTGCTTTGTACAGGCAAGCAGCCAGCTGCAGAAAGGGCTCTACTGACCGCCCTTCTCATAACAAATTGCCTGGCCGCAGGAGGATCAGTTCACCTGGGTTCGGCATGTCCCTGGGTTGGCGGACGCCACTCCATCCCCAGGGCACATTGGCCCCCCACGGCGCCAACCGCAATCACACTTTACGGCGCCAGTGGCAGGGATGGAAGCACTCAGGCCAGAGCCCGTGGGACTAGCCGAAGCATGCTAATCTATCCCCCCGCCTGAAAAGTGCGAGGCTACCAAGGAGCACTGCCCAAGCATCCGCGAGCTCCCCAGACGCAATCCGGGCAAGCCCGCTCGCTTGAGTGCTCTACTCGTCAATCTCGCACGTGGATGCCCTCGTAAATTCGATCACGCATCCCACCCCCCAGTGGGCCAGTGCGGCTAGTGGAAATAGATCCGCTTTCCGACTCCATGTGACCTCGCGACACAGCCACAAGAGTCATCTTCTCATTCCTGCGAGGGTGAGCTATGCTTTGAGCTCGGGATGGCCTCATTCAGCGTCTTGTCGCCGAAGTTGGCCGCGGCGTGGTCATTGCTGATATGGCCGTCCAGCGCGCTGAGGATAAGCTCTTGGCCCATGCTGCATTTGGTCATGGGGTCGGCCAGTGTGTCCCGAGTGTCGCACCAGTGCAAGTCGTCGGTCTGCTCGGTGCGCAGCTGTTCGGCTAACCGCCACAGGTGAGCAACCATGCTGCTATCGGACGGCGGCCAGGCTGGGTCCATGAGCAGGGCGCTGACGATGGAAATGCCGTCTATGACGAGGTCAGCAGGGACCGCGCAACCTCCTTCCCCCTTCAGCGCCCTGATCTCCTCGGCAGAGGCGGGGCCGTGCACCGTCTCGCGCGACGCGAGGAGGTGCGCCTGCAGGCCGTCGGCTGCGCCGCGTGCTGCGGGCAGCTCGGGGCCCAAAGAGGATCTGCGCGCGAGCTTGTGCGATCGGCTCGCGGCGCCTAGCAGCCGGCAGGTGGCGCGCACGTTCGCCAGTGCAGCGGCAATTGCCGACATGCAGGTATCCGGCTCCTCTCATGCCGTGCCCTGACTCCTCCCCCCTCTTGAACGACCCGTCGCTGCGCGCGCTGAGTTGCCTGGCGCACTCCATTGATGGTAACGCGATGCGTGCCTTGATCTTCTGCGTGGCCAGAACAACGCAGTCGAGCTGCATCGCGCGTCGAATGAGCAGCTTGTTGCTGGCTCTCTGCGAGGCGACGACGAAGGCTGCGACGCGGCGCTGGGCTGGCAAGGCGTAGGCCGCTGCTCCACGGATGGAAACTAAGAGGTCGGGAAGCTGACCCCTGGCCAACTCGTCAGCCTCAGCGTTGACCAGGTCGGCGCGCACGATCGATATCGGAGCGTCGACGCACTCGCCCTGGTCGAGCGGCGCGGTGCCATCGGCACTGCGGTGCCGGTGCGCTCCGCAGTTGGTGAAGTCGTCGCAGTCACCCTTCATCTGGCCCAAGACGCCCTCGATGTGGCTGATTAACGGGTCGACGTGCTCCTTGTGCCCGGCGGTCTTCAGATCGTCAACGCGCATGGACAACGCGGGCGCCAACTCCGAGACGCTGGCAACGCAGCTGCCAGGCGTCGGCTGCTTGACCTCAAGCTTCGAGCCCCGCCCGGTAGGTCTGGCGTCGCTCTCAGGTGAGCGCGTGGCCCGGGCGAGATTCATGGAGAAGGCTCGGGGCGCACCCTTGCAGCCCGTGCCCGGCTTGATGCAGCGCAGGCACTCGGTCCGCTCGTCGAAGCTCTCGTAGCTGGGCACCTGACTGAGGATGGCTGCGCTACTGGGTGGCAGGGTGAAGTTCACCTCTCGAGGTGCTTCGCCTTGCCCCTGTATCTCTGCATAGGCCATGCCTTGCAGGAACGCCTTCTCGACGTCGACGGCTACGTGCATCCGGTCGGGGCGACTCGCCGCCTCGGCGGATAGCAGGCGCTGGGGCGCCCGCTTCGCTGTCCCGGCGGACATCTCCAGGGCTTTTGCGCCCGTGTCGCGGAGGCCCCTCAGCGCCGCGCGGGTGATCCCGGCAGTCTTGCCGTCTGACTCCTTCCAGCGCTTCCACGTGAAGGCGCGTCTGGGATCCATTGCGTTTCGACCGCCTTTGAGCGGCCGCCTCTCGAAACATGTTAAATTGACGCAAATGGCGAGTTCCTCGAGGATGGCAGCTGCGACCTCCTTCGATAGCCTCGACACCTCGTCGTTCGACGGGAGGTCGGAGTTGCGCTTGATGACCACTGTCTTGACGCCAGCATAAATGTTAAGCACAGCTTTCTGAGGATCGCCAGCGACGCAGTCGCCAGACGCAGCCTCGTTGAAGCTCAGGAATGCTTCGCGCACCCCTGGATCAAGATGCAACTCCACATGTCTACCTACATCGTCCTCCTCCTCTAGCGTGACGTAATCGTCCAATGGGGCCCCGCGAAAAGTCGCAGTGGCACTGCGCGTGGATGCTCTGAAGCTGGCGCTGTGCCCCGAGGTGCTGGGGCCACTCGCGCGGCCCACGGCCTAGATCGGCCGCGGCGTGCTCGGCGGCAGCGGAGATCCCATGCCGGCCGGCTGTCGGCGCTCTCCAGCTCCTCCAGCTCCTGGGCCAGGTCTTCTGCCCCCTCAACGTCGCGTCAGGCTGTCGGCCAGAGAAGTCGCTGTCGGTCTCCTCGGGTATAGCCGACAGGGCTGATGGTGATCCACCTTCGGCGGTGCTGGCGGTGTCCTTGGGCGCGTCGATGACGCAGTCGTCGAAAATTCCGCCGCGGTGCCGTCCGGCGCCCGTTACCCGCAGCGGCTCATCACACAAAACCAACTGGATGATGCGAGCTTCCTTCCAATGATCGCCGATGAGCTGGCGGGCGTCGAAAGCGACGCCATCGAGAAGGATCTGCTGGACGTCTGCAGGGTTCCGAGGGAACCGCCAGATGGCCCATCTGCGGGCGCGGCCCAGCCAGTTGCGCACAGATTTCTGTTCGCGAATGTGAACCGTGCAGCGCGAACGTCTGGCAGCTGAAAGCATCTGCGGGAAAGATGGCGCAGAGCTTCGAGGAGTAGGACGTCCCTCCGCTGGCCCTCCCAACGGCCCAGGAAAATGGCGACGATTTCGCAGATCGCAGCCCCCCAGGGGACGGCGAGGTCTCGTGGTGATCCGCGTGGGACGTACCTCCGCTGGCCCTCCCAGGAACCCGCGAAAGTGGCGACAGTTTGGCAGATCGCAGCCCCCCCAGGGGACGGCGAATTCTCGTGGTGATCGGTGTGGGACGTACCTCCGCTGGCCCTCACAGAAGCCCAAGAAAGTGGCGACGATTTCGCAGATCGCAGCCTCCCAGGGGACGGCGAGGTCTCGTGGTGATCTGCGTGGCCCTCCCAGAAGCCCGCGACCGTGGCGACAGTTTCGCAGATCGCAGCCACCCAGGGGACGGCGAGGTCTCGTGGTGATGTGTGTGTGGGGCGTACTGCCGCCGGCCCTCCCAGAAGCCCACGAAAGTGGCGACAGTTTCGCAGATCGCAGCTCCCCAGGGGAAGGTCTCGTGGTGATCTGCGTGGGACGTACCTCCGCTGGCCCTCCCAGAAGCCCACGAAAGTGGCGACAGTTTCGCAGATCGCAGCCCCCAGGGTGTGGCGATGTCAAGAGCCAGGAAGGAGGGAGGAAGAGGGAGGAGGAGAAGGAGGAGCAGCAGAAGGACGAGGAGAAGAAGGCGAAGGAGGAGGTGGGGTCGGCAGTGCTCCATTGGAAACGAATACCCAACACGGGAGGGTTGGGAAAAAAACAGCGAAACGAGAAACGAAACGAAAGCCCAGAAACTATAGCCAAGGCGAGAGGGGGCAGAAACGAAACGAAAAACGAAACGAACACTCGATCGATGGCTGAGGCTACGGCAGAAGCTGGGGCCCAGGCTGGCGATCAGGCCAGGAACGAAACAACAATCACAGGGAGGAATCAAGGAACCGAGCAACGAAACGAACGCCTGGAAACTAAGCCAGGGCGAAGGGCGACAGAAACGAAACGAATAACGAAACGAACAACGAAACGAAACGAACGACCATAATTATGGCTGGGACTACGGCTGAGGCTGGTGCCCACGTTGAAGCGCTGGCCAGGAGCGCAACAAAACAACATAAACATCATCATCAACAACAAGGAAACAACAACAACAACAACAACAACAACAACAACAACAACAACAACAACAACAACAACAACAACAACAACAACAACAACAACAACAACAACAACAACAACAATAATGCCCCAAAACTAGGCTCAAGCGAAGGGAACAAATCTTAATCGGCCTCCAGTCACCGAAAACGGACAACATCACCAAAAACAAAACGAAGCGAAAGAAGACGGCGGCGCGAAACGAAACGAATAACGAAACGAACCACGGACTTAACCGAAACAAGCAAAACGAACAACGAACTGAAACCGTGGAGCTGCGGTTAAAACAAGAGCGAACAACACAACGGAAACACAAAGAAAACCACGAACAACAACACGAGGACCAACACCTAACTAAACATCGTTGTGGTCGGCCCCTGTCGAAGAACCGTTGCCGTGTCACGGTAAATCATAACCACAAGTTCTCGATGCCATCTGAAGGGCATCTTGGGGCCTTTGTAGACGCTCTATGGCCTCTCCCAGGGATGCCATGCAGCTACTCGGACCGAACACTTGAAGATATCGTGACTCGCCAAACATCACATGAATGCCGAAGGGTGTGGACGAGGAGGAAGGAAGACACATACATCGATTAACAGGAGGAGGAGAAGGAAGAGAAGAAGGCGGACCATGCAGGAATAGGGATGATGATAAGGAGGAGCGAGGGGATGAAAGACGGATGGGCAAAGAAGGGTGAGGAGATTGGAGAAAGAGAAGGACGATGATAATCAGGAGGAAGAGCACCGGAGATGCCTGCAGCGAGTCACCGCGCCCCCACCTGCCTGTTGCCAGAAGTAGAATCGATGTAGAAGTGACTCGACTGTGGTTGAATTCTAATGGGCCTTTTGGGCCGTCTCGGGGCTGTCATGAGGGCTCTTCGGGGAGAGCCTCTCGGACCTTCTTCGATCCGCCTGGGCCTCTGCTGGGTCGTGTTGGGGCCCTTTCGGGCCGCGGCCGTCTGGGGCCCGTCGAGGCCGTCTTGAGAATCTCTCGGGGTCGTCCTGGAGCCCTGCCTGTTGGCGCCCTCCTGGGGCGTCCTGTGCCCCTCTCGGGCCGGTTTGGTCTGTCCTGGGGTCAGCTGGGGCCCTCGCGGGGTCCGTTTGGGCCGTCTTGGGGGCTTCTGTGGCCGTTCTGGCGACACTTCTAAAACTCTTGAGGCACCTTGGGGGAATCACTCGTTTCTGCATGTCGGAAGCCTCTTGGGAGCTCTCCTGGATCGTTCTCAGGGCGTCTTCGGGCCCCCCCAAAACAATCCGAACCCTTCTTGGCCAGTCTTCATGTCCACTCGGGCCACTCGGGCTGTCTTCGAGCATCGTGGGCCGTCTTGGGACCACCCTGAGGGGGGGGGTCATCTTGCCGCACTCGGAAACACTCTTGGGCCCCCAACAGCGGGGCAAAGCAATCGCATGCGGGGACCCGACCAGAGGATCGCGAACGCGCGCAGGGAAATCCAACACGTAAACATATGACCGTGCAGGGAAGACGGGGAGGCCGCACTGTATGACATGCATACACACATGTGCAGACACCTTCCGACTGAAAGCCTCCCTTCAGTATCATGTCGGGAAGCAAGAGAAAATAACATGCACGCCGTACAACGAAAACTAGTCTCACTGCCGACTCAAAGCCTGCCATGCCTGCGGCACATGACTATTACAAGTCAAGACTGCGAGAAGACCTGCCATCTCCGACTGCCGTTCGCTCTACTGAAAACAACTTCTTCTTCCGCCCATCATTTCTTGCGCGCCTTCTCGCCTGACTAATCCTCTCCCTTTCCGGACCATACGCTTCCATGTTTCGCGGCCACTCCTTCCTCCACGAAGCGCGCGGCCGCTCCCAGAGGGTACGCGCCACGGGCTCGAAACCGAAGTAGAGCCGCGCCTGTCCTGGCGGCCGGCTGGGTCTGCGCTGAACGGCCACTCCGACAAGCCCATATGCTTTGCACTCCGTGCTGGAAGCTCGACGCGGGACCGGCCTCCCCCCCCTCTACAATGCCGCCGCCTCGCGCCCCACCACCAACTCGGGGAAAACAAGAGGTACCGATAGCGCTACTCCCTGGACCTCTCCCAGGAGGCGCTCCGGCCAGAATCTCGAGGCGAATCCGGCGGTGGTGACGAGGGCCTCCCCCGAGGCCCGAAAAGGCGACATCGAAACCGAGGTAGAGGTATGGGTACCTTTTCCTCCCCTGGCAGCTCCCCCTTGATCATCTTCCTGCTGGCCCCTCCAGCCAGTTCGTGCGCTGCGCTTCACGCCAGAGGGCCGTCGTGGGACCTGCAACCCTCACCCCCCGCCCGTCCCACGGCGCCGTCGCCTGCCCCTGATCACGGCAGGTTCCCGCCGTGCCGACGTCGTCGCTGAATCCTGACACCGCGGGGATCGTTCCGCCTCGAACGATCGGCCGTTTCCCAGACGTCAGATCGTTCAACATCGACCGACTCTGGGTCCACGGCGGCATTCAGCGCTGAACGCCGGCTGCGGCAGTGGCCCCCATATCGTGCCTGCAGCATCTGCTGGCAAGCGCGCAGCCTCATAGACCCTGCGAGCCGCGGGAGGAAGAGCGCGTCCCCGATAGGCCGTCGGCTCGAGAAGCAAAAAGAGATGGCATCAACATGCGCAGGCTTTTGGAGGTTCGCGCGCAGTTCTTGGGTCGGCGCTGGCCCCCTGGCGCACGGAGCGCGCCAGGGGCGGCGCCAGAGGCGCTTTAGGAGGCCCCAGCGCCAACCCGAGAAATCCACGCGGACCTCCGAAAGTTTGTCTTCGTCGGCCGATGCAAGCGCATACGCGAGGGCTGACCGCCGCATGTGAGCCTCCCGCCGTGGTCCCACGACCGATGGACAAGAGATGGCCGCCTCCTCCTGCTCTGCTCATCATCCTCGCTCTTCTCCTGGTCGTCCCTCCACTTCCTCCTCCTTCCCCTACCCCTCCTCCCTCTCTTCCTCCGTGCTCCTCCTTCTCGCTCAGTGCTCTTCCCCCTCGCTCAGTCCTCCTCCTCCTCCTCCTCCTCGTCCTGCTTGCCACGTTGGGCACAGCACGTCCCCGGCAGTGGTTTTATGCTGAGACATTGTCGTGGAGTTCCGACTCGATCCGATCTGTTTTTCCTGTCACTTCCCCCTCCTGCTGCCCCCCCCGCTCCTCTCCCTCCTCCTCCTCCTCCACCTCCTCATCCTTCCCCGTATTCCTCTTCCTCCTCGCTCAGTCCTCCTCCTCCTCCTCCTCCTCCTCCTCCTCCTGCTCCCTTGCTGCCGCGGGGGTCTTGGCAGGGCCGCGCCGCTGCCGACACGGCGTGAGGAGGAGGAGGAAGAGGAGGAGGAGGAAGAAGAGGAGGAGCAGGAGGAGGGGAGGAGGAGAGGACGACAAGCTCCGGCCCATCAGCGTCGCCTCCAGCTGGTACAGACAGTGGGCCAGTGCCCACTGCCGCAGCGCCTCGACGCGGCGGGAGGCGTCGAGGGGAAGGAGGCGGCGGACGCCACGACGGCGCTCATCTCCAGAGTGGGAACCGGGGAGTACCTGGCGTCCTGGGACTTCAGCCTTGCTCTCGACTTGGTGCCACCCACAAGTGGCCAAGTTCGGCCTGGGCTGGGTCGGCCAACCGGGCAACCCGCGCACCATGCTGGGGCGCCCCAGGGGGATCCCTGGTCCCTGGCGGACATGTGCTGCGTGCTCCTGGGGCAACTTCGGCAGGTAAAGGCCAAGGCCAAGGGTGCGAAATGTCGCCATGAGGCGCGCCGCCGTGATCTGGCGGCGCTGGAGCGTCATCCTGGGCCTCAGGGAAAACACGACCAAGGAGCAGCGGATGCACCGGCAGCCCTCCCACCGCCAGCGGCTGGCCGAGGCTGACGTGCCCTAGGAGAGCACCAAGGACTCGGCCACCATTCGAATTAGGGACCACACGGTGATCGGCGGCGCGCCAGCCGCCCGCCGAGCGACAGCGAGAAGCAGCGATGGGACAGGGCCACGGCCCAGGGACGTGCGGCAGCGCGGCTCCTCATCGATTTCGCCTCCAAGGCGCGGGTCGTCCAAAGCGGGCCCCTCAGCTCTACATAGGGGACCGAACTCTATACACCGACGCTTTTTGTTGGCCCTGCACTGCAGCTTGCACAGGAAAGCGGATCCTGGTGTATACGGGACCCTGGTGTATACATGTTTCCCCTACCTAGGCTCTGCCTAGAAGGGTTCTTACTTTATATGCTTAAAGGGCCGGGCAGTGTTGCCCGCCCCGGGCGGTTCCCCCTGCATCCGCCCCGCGGTTCCCCCAGTGACGTTCCCTTAGCTTAGCGTTGCTTATCTCATCTTAGCTTAGCTTATTTCATCTTAGCTTAGCTTAGCTTCATCTTAGCTCAGGTTTATCTTAGTTTAGCTTACCTTCATCTTAGCTTCGCCGAGCTTTAGCATAGCAGAGCACATCATAGCATAACAGAGCGTAGCGCAGCACAGCGCAGCACAGCATATCATAGCAAAGCCCAGCATAGCACAGCATAGCGCAGCATAGCATAGCATAGCATAACATAGCATAGCGCAGTACAGCACAGCACAGCATAGCGCCGCGCAGCATAGCATAGCATAGCATAGCAGAGCATAGCATAGCACAGCAGCAAAGCAAAGCAAAGGCGACAGCAAAGCAAAGCACAAACAACGCAAAGCAAAGCAAAGCATTATCATGGGTGTAATTCCCTACCTAGACTCTGTCTAGAGGGTTAGTTTAGCTTAGCTTAACTTAGCTTAGCTTAGCTTAGCATAGCGCAGCGTTAGCATAGCATAGCATATCATAAAATAGCCACGCATAGCATAGCATAGCATAGCATATCATAGCATAGCACAGCGCAGCATATCATATCATAGCATAGCATAGCATGTCATAACATAGCATAGCGCAGCTTGTCATAGCATAGCATAGCATAGCATAGCTTAGCATAGCACAGCGCAGCATGACATAGCATAGCTTAGCATAGCATAGCATAGCGCAGCATAGCATAGCATAGCACAGCATAGCGCAGCATAGCATGGCATAGCATAGCATAGCATAGCAACTAATGCTGCTTTCCTAGGGGCTCCAATTTCTAGGTAGGGTCGCACTGGGGTAATGGATGTTCCCCCAGGAGACGGATGAAAAATAATACACCACACCACCCCGACGTCGTCCCCGATCCTCAAAAAAGCCCTGGGATTGAAGAGCAGCCCGCCGCTGGTACTGTGTATGTTCCAGTTTCCGACCCGCAGTACGGGTGGCTGGGGCAGCTGCCCTGGAAGCGAACGAGAAGGAGGACGAACGAGGAGGAGGAGAAGGAGGACGAACGAGGAGGAGGAGGACGACGAGGAGGAGGAGGAGGAGGAGGGAGGAGAAGGAGGAGGAGGAGAAGGAGGAGGAGGAGGAGGAGCACAGGCGCCCCAGATTGCGACGTCTCGCAGCGGCCAGAAGGGCACCGCCACCGTCCTCGACATCCCGTGGGCCGCAGGCGTACCAGCCAGAGGTTCAAACACTCAATCGCCAGCGATGGAGACGCTACTCGACCCAGAGCCTCGCTTCGCGGGCAGGTTCGTCGTCGTCGTCGTCGTCGTCGTCGTCGTCGTCCGAGTCGCTGGCATCAGGAAAGCCTTCAAACTTATCCCACAAGGCAGACACAGCCTGGGATACAGGAGGTTGAGAGTGCTGCTGCCCCGCCCACCCCGCCCCCACCGAAGGGCTACGCCAGGCTGCTGTCCGAGCATCTGGAATGGACGGGCTGGAAGCCTCAGGCAGCACCACCCCAGGACGTGGAGGCACGACGGCATCGACAAGGACCTGTCGATCGACCCCGACAGCGAGTACTGGCACACGCCGGGGCTAGCAGAACACCTTCTCTGGGAGGCCTGGCGCGACCCCCAACAAAACCAGGACTGGCGGAGGTCCGGCCGGCGCGACGCCGGCAGCCCAGGCATGCCCAACAGGAGCGGAGGTCGCTACGACTCTCCGCAGGGGCCGTCGACTCCCTGGCGGAGGCCGCCGCAGCCACCGCGGCGCGAGCAGGCCCCCCTCCTTCCCAGTGCCCCTTCTGCGGCCACGACTACGGAACCCTTGATCACGTGATGAGGAGGCGCCTGTGCCCAGAGATCCGCGCTGCCAGCCCGCCAGGCATACCCCGCGACGCGCTGCAGGCCCGCCTCTTCTGGCCCACGGGGATCAAGCGGAAGGCCGGCCTGGACCGGGCCATCTGGAGCTACGGCGTGATGATGGACCATGTCATTCTTCGAGTAGTCGACCGACTACAGAATTAATTCACCCCACACTTGATTTTCCCGCCGAATGTACCATAAACGAATAGAATGTCCCGCGGATCTACGATAGTTCTACGTTGTGCTTCTCGTACATTCGGCGGGGAAACCAAGTTGGGGGTAAATCAATTCTGTAGTCGATCCCCTACTCGAATTTCTTCGCACAAAGCACAGAGGCGTCACCCCGAGGAAGCGATGGCCGGCTATACCACACCACGTGGCACGGCGGCGCCGCCCCGAGCGGGGCGGGCGCTGGCAGCAGCACCAGGAATGCGCCCGCCTAAAAGCCGACGTCGAACAGCCGCACCGGGCTCGCGCCGGCCTGATGGTCGGCGCAAAGTGCCGGGATCATCTCGACGACCTGGCATGTCAACAATCCTCCCCTGAGATCCTGGCGTCTCAATTTTTTCGAGCCGGGCGTTTTTGCCTTTTTTCGGGCCCCGGGACCCTCACAGATCGATCTGGCTCGAAAAATGACGCAGGAAGCTGGGGTCTAGAACTCCGGGCGTGATGTTTTACGATGTTGCAAGTGTCTCGCCACGTCAGATCTCAGGGAATCACACTACAGTGGCGATCATCCTCCACACTCCTTCTTTGGCGCCCTCCTTGGTCAAGACCAACCCCGCGAGCTTCTGCGAGATGATGCTCACGAGGAGGAGGAGGAGGAGGAGGAGGAGGAGGAGGAGGAGGAGGAAGAGGAGGAGGAGGAGGAGGAGGAGGAGGACCGGACACGTGCCAAGAAGCACCTATAGGGAATGTGCAGCCAGAGCGCCCGGCACGGCACATCCCCAGAAATGGTCCCTTCGGAGGCGCCGTGGGGGTCCCGTGGGGCGATTCTGCGAGGATGTCTCGAGCGAGAGCGCTAGAATGGGATTCGCCCAGCGCGCCCAGCACACCCCCGGAAATGGTCCCTTCGGAGGCGACTTGGGGGGCACGTGGGGCGATTTTGGGAGGATCTCTCGCGCGAGAGCGCCAGAATGGGATTCGCCCAGCGCGCCCAGCGCACCCCGCAAATGGTCCCTGGAAGCGCCGTGGGGAGCCCGTGGGGCGATTTTGCGAAGATGTCTCGAGCGAGAGCGCTGGATTGGGATTCGCCCAGCGCGCCCGGCACATCCACGGAAATGCTCCCTGGGGGCCGGCGCGCGCGCGCGTGTGTGTGTGTGTGTGCGTGCGAGAGAGAGAGAGAGAAAAAAAAAAAAGAGAGAGGGATAGAGAGAGAGAGGGAGATTGTGAGGTCGTTTCCCCGGATTTGGCATGTACTGGCCAGTGCATCGTGACTGATCGGATGGCCATCCACCAAGCCGCTGACGCTGCTTGTGCGCCTAATACCTAAGTCTGCACACACGCATGCGCCATCTGTACGCATGTGTGTATATATCTATATATATATATATGTACAGATATGCAACTCTAAATATATGTATATAATATGGGTGCTGGAGGGCTTGTGTGTTTGTGCGTCTGTGTGTAAGTTTTCGCGCCATTGAATCTGGGCGCAGGGCGTGGCGATGCACATAGGCCGGTCAGGGAAAGTGCTCTCACCCTGGCTGGGCCCACCACAGAGACCTCGGCGGTCGCAGCTCGCACCTCCCGCCCTCCACGTCCTGAGATGGACGTGTCGGCCGAAACGCCCGGAGCGCCCTGCCGCACAGCTGGCCCCTGGCCCAAGTGTTCGGACTCGTCGCAGGAGAGGCAGAGACCACCGCCACCATCGAGAACCCATCGGGGGGGGGCCCCACCCCTGGGCGGTGGCACGCCCGAGCGTCACCAAGTACGGGACGACGCTCAGGCGCGCGGCCGCCCCGGGGGTGGGTCCTCCATCCACGATGAGCTCTCAACGGCGGCGGTCTCTGCTTCTCCTGTGAAGTCTGGGGACTGCCCTGCCCTCCTGGGTCGGCACTGAGCGAAGCGGCCGACAGGGAGGGGCTAGACGCCGACCTCGTGAGCTCGCTCATCAGGGCCGCTCTGGCGTCGGCCTTCCTCTGCGCCTCCTCGGCACCTGCCCGCGTCACGCGGTCCTGCGGGCTGAACGCCCTGGGGTGTGGGAGCCCCTCGGGCTGCTGCGTCGGCGTCCCGTGCCAGAGCAGCTCGCCACGCACGTCGCTCTGCTCCGAGCCCTGTCTCCCCGCGGAGACAGCTCGCGCCTCCCCCGCGTTGTGAGGCCCGCGTCCGGTGTGCTCCAGGTGCGCCTGTCGCAGGTCAGCCAGCCCCTCCACATGCTGGCCCGCCTTGTCGCGGACTGCCCTTTGGAGGGCGCCCACGCGACTTGCCACGGATGCGCGCCAGCCGTCGCTTTCGCCCTCGATCTCGTCGATGCGGCTCTGGCACTGATCCTGCGACCGCTGGGAGTCGCTGGCACACGCGACTTTGGAATCGCACTGCTGCTGCTGCTGCTGCTCCAAGCAAACAGCGCGGTGTGGTACGGACTCGCTGTCGATGCTGAGTTCTGAGTGTTCGTGCTGCATATCTGTCATACTGCTGCAATACTTACCGAAGAGTTCGGTCAAAGTTTTCTCCAGACTATCCATGCGCCCTACCACTGCCACATGGCGCGCATTATTTTTACATATGTTGTCGTCGTTAGTTCTCCTGACGTCATCTATCGCCTCCTCATGCTTGCTCCACAAATGGCGTATCTCCGCTTCAAAGAAGTCCAAGATCTCACGTATTGTGCTCAGCCATCCCTGAACATCTCGCAGTATCCCAGCGCGAACTGCGCCTGTTTCCTCAGACATCACGGTGAGCTTACCAGCTGCCTCTCCAAGCTGCCTCTCTAAACATGCGACGCGCTCGGCAATAATGTCGAGCTTGCTGTTCAAACCGGTCAACTCCCTTGCAACCTTGTCCAGCTCTCTGCCGCATCTTTCTGGCAGCTTGGCCAGATCGCTCTCTAGAGAAACCATTCGGCGATGGAGTGCAGCGTCTTCAGAGCCGGCCCGCCTGGCGCCGTCCGCGCACCTCCGAAGTTCTGAGCTCATCCGGTCCATCCTGTCTACGGACGCAGCGAACTGCTTCTCGAGGAAACCCAGCCGCTCTGGCAGCGGACCTTCGTAAGATTTCAGAGAAGCAGCACATATTTCGACTTGCGTCAGGGCAGACTCTTTGACGCCTTGTTCAACAGACTCAATGCGTCTGCACAGAGCTTCCCTGCACATAAGCAAGTCTGTGCCGTTCTTATCGCTGGCAGCCTGAAGCTCATTGATTTGATTACGATGGTTGTCTGCGACATCACGACAACCTTGCTCCAAAAGCGAAAGGCGTCGGGAAATTTCCCCCACCTCCTTGATCCGCCACTGTGCCGCGAAGCACTGAGTGGAGTGTCCTCGGGCCCCTTCGAACTCCCTGGATTCAGGATCGCACGTGCTCCTTGAAGGCATCACACCTCGCATTCACAGAATGCTCGGGCGCGCCTGCGCGTTCCTGGGGCGTGTCGCATGGCTTTGCCCGCGGCCTTGGGAGCGTTTTTGGGGGTCCATACTTCCCGCATGTCCTAAGATGACTCCAGAAGGCCGCCATGGGCCGTCCGAGGATTCCATTGGAGGCCTCTTGGCCGTCATGCAGGCCCTGGGGGTCGGCCCAAGAGGGCAACATCGTTTAACAACCATCGTCTTTATATGCCATTCGCATGCTCGCCTTTTGCGTCCCAAGAGCGTACAAGACGGTCCAAAATGGCCCCAAGATCGGGGAGACATGAGACTCGGGCTTGGGGGCCGCTGGTTGACCTGCTGGGGCGACAGGAAAATAATGAGACCCACTCTGAAGTATGACGCGAGTTCCCGCTGCAGACATCCGACGAAAACTGGGCCGTCAAAATCCATGGCGGGCCCGTCAAAAAGCGCAGGCGAACCCGAGTTCCGGCGTGCCCGAATCTTACGTTGCTACAGCAAGAGAACCCCCGAGGCACCCACGACTGGCGGCGCGCACAAGGGGGGTAATTAGGGGGAGGGGGGAAGGCTTCTTAGAAGCGCCCCTGCTTCTTAGAAGGCGCGGGCCTTGCATCTATAGACAAGGCCCGCACCTTCTAAGAAGCAGGGGCGCTTCCAAGAAGCCTTCCCGCCTCCCCCATACCCCCCTTGTGCGCGTGGCCGACGCGAGCTTGAATGTGCTTCTTTGGCCCTCCACCCGAAGATGGCTACCGAGCATGCCTCCAGGACCCCACGAGGCTCGCCAGGAGGGCCCCCGCGGCCCCTCAGAGGTCCGCATCAGGCCCCCAGGTAGGCTTCCACAGGGCCCCAGGAGGCCTTCCAAGAAACCCCAGGAAGCCTCTGCCAAGCCTCGCGTTTAAGAGGCCCTGGAATTTCTCCCCGGAGACCCCGAGCCTTCCAGAGAGACCCCAAGAAGCATCCCTGAGGACTCTGGCCCACGTCAGCGTTGTCGTCGTCGTCGTCGTCGTTGTCTTCGCCGCCGCCGCCGTTGTCGTCGTCGTCGTCTCCCTTCAGGGTCGGCGGCACCGGGCGTAAGGCCTTCGCAATAGGCTTCCACTTGCCCAGAAAGAAACTCCAGAGATGACTCAAGAGGCATTCCGAGAAACTCCAAGAGGCCTCTGCGAAGCCTCGTGTCCACGACCCTGGCATGGTGGCGGGATGGACCGAAGGCCACCATATATTCATCTCATGTATTGCAACCTCGATGCTCGAAACACGCGCCTCAAATGATGCACGATGCCCATCATGGGATTGCATGAACTCAGCCATCGTCTTCGTGTGCTTATCGAAGCAATCGCTGGTGCCCTTATCTAACAAGGCAACGCGATCCCGAAGGCGATCGTGGCCACTGGCCAAGCCGACCTCCTCCTGCAGCTGCAAGACCTCCTGCTTGAGCTGTGAAATCCGCCGACCCCTTTGGGGCCACTAAGCGTGTGAGGCTACTTCCCCTGGTCTCGTCCCACCGGGCCCCCAGGTGTGGATTGATGGGCCCCTCCGGGGAGGGGGGTTCCGAGCGACACCTGTTCTCCTTACGAGCGCTTCAAGATCAGCCAAGAGACCTGCAAGACAATTAAGACGGCCCAGGAGGTCCAGGAGGCCCCCAGACATGGCAGAGGAGAGGCCTCGAGACATGCACCTCAAGGTCCCCAAGACGCCTAAAGAAATCTTCGGATGTGGCACCAGACGGACGAATATCAGCTGCGACGATGGCGGTCTGCTCCTTATTCAGATCCATCTGTGCAGCATAATGCCCAGACTTCAAAGCTTCTATTTCCGCGATCTGGAGGCTGAAATCGAGAGTCGTCGCCAACGAGTTCTGGGGGCCAACCACCGTACTTTGATGGAGCATGGCTGTCGCGCCAGCGCAACAACGTCAAACAAGAGGTTGGCACCCTGACATGGACAGACGCCTCTTGATGGCTTGAACCAAAAAAGACCTGAGCGCGCACATGACGCATGTGCTAGCGATATTGTTGCTGCTGTGGGCTACCTCTGGTAAGCCTGGCCCTCGAGATGCAACAACCATGCCACTATATGGCTGTAGCTCTCATTGAAACAGAAAGGGGGGAGCGAACACGAGCACAGATGCTGATGCTGATGCTGCTGGTGCTGCTGCTCATGAGGATGCTGCTGATGCTGATGCTGACGTTGATGCTGATGCTGATGATGAGGATGCTGCTGCTGCTGCTGATGATGATGATGGTGGTGATGACGGTGATGATGATGATAATGATGATGATGATGATGACGATGACGATGACGATGACGATGATGACGATGATGGTGGTGGTGATGATGATGATGATGACGATGATGATAATGACGACGACGGCGACGACGGCAATGATCGATAATAGTTTCGGTCAATTTGGTAAAGGTGGCGACGGCAGTGGCAATGACGATGGCTAGGATGTCGGTTTCGCTTTCGTAATCCCAGCAACCAAGTGCCACATACGACAAGGTAATGATGGTTACGCGCAGGCTCCTCAGGTCGGGCTGTCTTGCGATCGCGCTCCAAGATTCCAAACGCGCGACAATTACATGGCGCCACTACCTCCTTCGCGGATGCACCCATTGAATCCTCCAGGACAGACACGGCAACAAACACATTGAACAAATTACTCTTGTAGTGGCACTACCGCCGAATCATCAGTACAGTCTGTAGTGATATCGAACGTCGCTGCCGTCGAAATGACCTGAACAACGCCACGGGCAGATCTTGCATTTATCGCCACGCCACGCCACGAGCCACCATCGAGACCCCGTGAACAATACTTCGGGCGTAGAAGATCTGTGGTTCGCCCGTGCCACCCATCGTCATGGATACCAGCTCTATCGCTCTCGCTTCACGCCCCACTAGGACATCGGGCAACATAACCTTCCTTTTTGCTGGAGGTGGGCATGTGCGCTTCGCCGCGCTGGTCGAATTGTCGCATCACCCTTGCAACAAGGAAGGCGCGACCGTCGGGGCAGACCCGCCAAATACCGCCCACTCAATTGAGCATTAGAGGTCCCAAAACGGTGAGGTGACAAACGGTGCGGTGACGTCGAAATCCCAAGAGATCTCACCGCAGGGTTCGTCACCGTACGGTTTGTGGACCCTGGACGCCCCAATCGCCCGAGACATCGGAGAACGACCTGAGTCTCAAAACCGTGCGGCCACCCCTAATCCCCACTGGCTCACCAAACGGTGTGGTCGCCACACCGTTCAGGTTCCTCCAGATGAGCACAGCGAAGTCGTCACCCTTGACGTCCAGCAGCCCCTGAGGTGGCATACGTTCTGGGGCATCCTCGTGCCCGCCGTGCCAGCGGCTAGGCGCAAGGAGAAGTCAATGCACTGCCATGCTAGATGCCCCTAGCAGCCGGGGTTCGAGGGTGACCATCTTGGACCTCTCCAGATCTCCATCCAGTCGTGGCGATGCTTGCGATCGGACTCCCGCGGCAGCGAGGGTCGCAATCGATATTCCCTGGTGCCAGCTCCCCAGAACAACTCCTAAACGACATGCACGCCACCACGTCCCCCACGACCACGACCTCGTGGCCCCGAGCTGAGCTTGGGTTGGGAGGGGGGGATCGCGCCCATCAGAGGCAGGGGGCGGGCAAGGAGTGTGCCGCAACAGGCGCCATGCTGCCCTCCAAAGGCGTGGCCGTTAGGAGCGTGGTCTGTATGGGGCCGCTGACGGCGGCGAACTGCCACTCCACCACGCGCAGCGGTGCGGTGGCTCCGCCACTCCCCCAGTCGGGATGATGCATCCGGGGCAGCAGGCTGTGTCCGACGCCGGAGCCAGCTTCTAGGAGGGCGCGCCCATGGCCCTGTAGGCCCAGGTGCAGGCCGGCCAACTGCAGGCTGAAGCGCAGGAGAGCCATGGAGTCGGCGCCGAGGGCTGCGAGCGCTGAACGGAGACGGGGAACCGCCTGCCGAAGCCGCGGATACCCGCTGTGCGAATTCGTGGACTACAGCGCCATTCTGGACAAGAAAACCATCCCCACCCCCCCCAGGGATGCCTTGGCCCCGCCGGCCGATCTACTCCACCCATGAGGGGACAGCTGCCGTCTCCTTCGGGGCATTGCGGCGCCCATCCCCACTTAGAGGGGGCACGCTAGGAGAGCTAAACTACTCTGTCCCAGTGGGGGTTGGGAAGGCTCTGACGATACTGAGACATGGCTGCCATGGCCGCCACTAGCTAGCCTTTGCTTTACCTCTGCTTCGCCTGTGCAGCGTCGCCTCTGCTTTGCCTCTGCAATGGCCTGATGGCTTCGGCCTGCTTGACAGCCTGAAGCTCAGTTGTAGCTTCGGCCTTCTTAACAGCCCCGATTCCCTGCATGATGTCCAGCCGCATCCTCTCGAACTCTGCCCGCCGAGCAGCGAGCCGATCGCGGGCGAGGCGAAGAAGAGCACCAGGATGCCAAACTTCCCGATCCAGCGCCTCGGCGTGCTCAACTGTCTGGGCGGCCGCGATTACAAGGCTGCCGGATAGTAGGCCGAGGCGCGTAACAGCAGCCAGGGCCTTCTCAGTTGGCGGAGGGGGTCGCCAGCAGGCGGGGGGGTGGGTGGGCGCCGCATACAACTCAACGCCAGCGCCAGAGTCAGCAGTGGTACTTGGATAGGTTCAAGCAAGTTCAAAGCAAGCTACGAAGAAAGACAACCGACAAACCATCAAAACGCACCCAGGAACCAATAATTCAAGGCGAGCTGGGCGAGCTTAAGCGCAGTTTTGGCTGCTAGCTAATAGCAAGGTCGAAGCAAGTTTAATTCGACCCCAGAGACAAGCTTTTTCACCCGATCGCGAGATTCACCCGCTTCGATTCACCCGATCCTCGGCCCAAGTGGATCGCGACCGGGTGAGTAAGCCAAGTGAAGCACCAGGTGAGGCAAGCTGGGAAAATTCGACACCAGGTGGATTAGGCGCTTGGTGAGTTAGGCATCGGGTGCATTAGGCACCGGGTGAATTAAACACTGGGTGATTTGGGGACGGATGAATTAAGCACCGGGTGAGTTAAGCACCGGATGAGTTAAGCACCGGGTGAACTGGACACCAGGTGAGTTAAGCAGCGGGTGAGGCAGGCATTGGGTGACGTAGGCGTTGGGCGAAGTAGGCCCGGGATCAATTAGGCGTCGATTGAATCAGGCACCAGGAGAATTAGGTACCAGGTGAGTTAGCGACCAGGTGAATTCGGCACCCAGTGAATTTGAAGCCAGGTGAGTTAGGCACTGGGTGAGTTAGGCACACAGTGACTTAGGCACTGGGTGAGTTCGGTACCAGGTGAGGCACTGGTTGATTTAGGCACTGGGTGAGTTACAGGCCAGGTGAGTTCGGCACCGGGTGAGTTAGGCACACGGTGCCTTAGGTACCGGGTGAGCTAGGCACCGGGTAAGTTAGGCACTTGTTGATTTAGGCACTGGGTGAGTTAGGCACTGGGTGAGTTTGGCACTAGCTGGGTGAGTTAAGCACTGGGGTGCGCTCAGCACCGTGTGAGTTAGGGAGGACACCTGTGAAATCCTCGTCGGCCGTGGCTCATGATCGAGGAATAATAAACCTAGGTTGATTGACTTGAGATGATAGCTCTCAAAGGAAGGGTGTCCTGTGGATGGATCGGTTCCCCACCCCTCGCCGCATTATCATCATTCCGTACTAATGAATCCGTGATCACTATTCCGACATAATCAATCAGGCTTGTGCCCAGTCCAGACCCTCTTCTCAGGCGCCTCCCCACCGCTCTATTATTATCATTCTGGAATTAATAAGCCCGCGTTTGTCATTCCCAGAACATTATGTTTCCTACTTCATAATGTCCCGGACATAAAGAACAGGAGCCAATATTCTACCTATACAACCAGCCTTCGAGTGATAAGGAGGTTCGGGGGGGGAGGAACCAACGTCTCACTCGATCGGTCTCACCATCGATATCACTATCGATATCACTATCGGTCTCGCTCGGTCGATTTCCCTTGATCGATCTCACAATCGATCTCACTCGATATATTTTTTGATCGATCTCACAATAGATCTGACTATCGATATCACAGTGGATCTCACTATCGATCTCACTATCGATATCACAATCGATCTCACACTCGGTCTAACGATCGATCTCACTATCGATATCACAATCGATCTCACAATCAGCGTCATCATTATCATCAACATCATCGTCATCATCGTCATCAACATCATCATCATCATCATCATCATCATCATCATCATCGGGGCACCATCATCATCATCATCACCCCATCACCATCATCATCGACATCATCATCATCACCATCATCATCGGGCCACCATCATCGTCACCATCATCATCATCAACAACATCATCACCATCGGGACACCATCATCATCATCAGCATCGGAACACCACCATCATCATCTCAACATCAGCATGAACAACATCATCAACATCATCGTCATCATCGGGACATCATCATCAACGTCATCATCAGCAGGACACCATCATCATCGTCACCATCATCATCACCATCATAATCATCATCGGGACACCATCATCATCATCAACATTACCATCATCATCGGGCCACCATCATCACAATCATCATCACCACCTCATCATCATCCTTATCATCAACATCATCTTCATCATCGGGACATCATGATCGTCATCATCATCACCATCATCATCACCATCATTGGGACACCATCATCATCATCACCATCATCACCATCAACAGCATCATCATCAACCTCATCATCAGCATCATCATCATCATCATCATCATCATCATCGGGACACCATAATCATCATCTTCATCATCATCAGCACCATCACCATCTCATCATCTCATCATAATCAACATCAGCAGGATCATCAACATAGTTATCATCATCGGGACACCGTAATCATCAGCAGCATCAGCATCATCAACATCATGATCATCGGGACACCATCATCACCACCACCATGGCCATCATCATCACCATCATCATCAACATCGTCAATATCATCATCTTCATCATCAGCAGCATCATCATCATCATCATCATCACCATTATCATCATCATCGACATCATCATCATCATCACCACCACCACCACCACCACCACCATCATCATCATCATCATCATCACCACCACCACCACCACCACCACCACCACCACATCATCATCATCATCATCGTCATCATCATCATCATCATCATCATCATCATCATCATCATCATCATCATCATCATCATCATCATCATCATCATCATCATCATCGGGACACCGACGGGACACCGCGCCCCACTGGCCCCCGGAAAGGAGACATTTGGTCCGGCCGCGCCTCAGCCAGAGGCGGGACACCGACGGGACACCGCGCCCCACCGGCCCCCGGAAAGGAAACATTTGGTCCGGCCGCGCCTCAGCCGGAGGAGACTTTCTTCTCGCCCGCCCACGCAGCTTCGCCTCGCCCGCACGCACGGCACACACGAACACGAAACCGAAACCGATTTCCCGGTAGGGGGGCTCTCCGTTCCACTTCGATCTCACCCCCTCACCTCCGACTATATTCTACTACAGTAAATCACAATCTGGAGCTCGTGGGGTGCGGGGGGGATAATAATTGTTATCATCCTGGCAAAATGAATCCAGAATCACCAGTCCCGGCTATAGCTCCAGCGACCCCCCCTGGACTTCATGGATGGGGCGTTTGTTAAGTAGTTCTACATATTAACACATATACATATACGAGTCGTGACCTAGCTATACATCAGTTATAACATTGTGTAAACTAAATGAAACCGCAGAAGTGGGGCACATGTGATCGTGAACCACACCGGTTAGTTACCGTAAATGGTGCAACCATCAAGGGCCAGTTCGATGCGTGTTAGGCTAGAGTTTGCTCGAAGTTACGATACTTAACTTGCCCGCGAACTTACTTATGTAATCATCGCCTAACCCTCTTCTGAATCCCGCCAACCAAGTTAGCTAAGTAGGTTCGCGGCGCAAAGCTAACCAGGATCGCGGCGCAGCGCTAAGTAGGTTAATCAGCAAAGTAGATTTGGGGACTAGCCCCTACAGGTTTTGCTATGGGGATCGCCGCAGGGGTTCTCGACCCTTGCGCCTGGACAGAGGCGGGGTGCCGGGCGTTCCTGAGCACGATCTACGGGCAGACGGTTCCGGAGGACGGAGTGCCAGACAACTACCCGTGGGACGGACGGCGCGCTGCCTGGTACACCTGCTCTCTTTCCTAGTCAGACAAAGAGGCGCGGAAGCGAGCGCGAAGACAACCTCCTCCCGCAGTGGCTCACGTTTCTGAGTTCCGATTGCCCTGCCCTGGGCAAAGACCCCAGCCGATACAGTCAGCAGCACCTCACGAGGTTTTTCGCCACCCACGGGGCCAGAGACATGACCTCTTCATTGCTGACTCATTAGCCACCGGCTGACGCCCTCCCTAGCGGAACAGCAACGGCTCCACCTGTGGCCTCAAAGGCAGCAGCGAGCAAAGAAGGGGCGCCCGCCACTCCAGCCGGCACGCTGAACCCAGCTGGGCAGCTACCAAACGCTGGTGCATCGCGCAAAGCTGTCCGCCATCCCACTACAAGCACCGGAAGCCGGGACACTTTTAATTTGGAGGCAGACCAGCCAACCGCGGGCCTAGCGTCCGTCAAATGGCTTAACGCCCATCCTACTGCCGTGACGCCGCCCGCCGGGTCGGCCACAAGGGACACGCTGCCCATGCCCTCGCCACCCCGAGACGCCGCCGTAGCTGCCCCCTCCGCCCCCCAGCGCCCGGCTGCAAAAAAGTGCAGCAACGAGGCCGCCGCCCGCCCAGATCCTCTGGCTAGCGAACGCCGATCGCCAGCCGTACCAAAGGTCGACTTCTTGTCCGACCACCACCAAGGCAGCCCACAGGACGCAGCTGCCCCAGCTGCCGAGCACCGGCCGGACCCCGGCGCGAATCCCAGTCGCAGCCCCCGCCCAAGCCGTGCCGTGCAGCCCCGAAGCCCGGGACTCTGCCCACGCCCCCGCCGAACCCCCGCAGGAAGGGCGGTCCCCAACCGGCAAGGGAGCGGCAGGCACACCGACGCAGGCGGGCCTCCCCCACCAGAGACCGCCCCAGCGACAACCCCCCAGGCGGGCCAGACACCGCGGCGGCTGGCCCGAAAGCTGGGCGAGCACGGAAGTCTCCTAGGACGCCCGCACGCGAATACCCTGGGCACCCTCCTAACCCCAGGTCCTCCCACAGCAGAGCCTGGGCGGACTACCAGGGGGCAGGCGCCTCCTCTGCGACCGCAGGCTCCGCCCACGCGACTAGTGCAGCACCCGGGGAAGACCGGCCCCCCCGCGTCGGCCGCGGCTACGTATACGAAAACGATGCCAACGATTGCCCGTGCGCGCGGCCCCGCCAATCCATCAACTGGCACAGAGCATGGAGCAGCCAAACCAACGCCTGGGAGACCTGGCTGGAGGTAGTCAACCGGCTGAAGCGGGAGTGCGGGGCCTTCTTCGTCGATGGATGGAACGGCATCTGCGACCAGCGGGACGAAAAAGGCAAGTGGCGAGGCACCTACAACCCGATTGGCCGGAACAACTTCTGCAGGGACTTCCTCGCCGACCTGAAATAATTCCACCACGACATCCGCCGATTCTGCTGGTACCGCGACGTTGACATGGACCTGGATGGAGTCTGGCAGCGCCAGTGTCGCAGGAACTCCATCGTCCAGGGCCGTCGTGACGAGGGCCTGGGCAAAGGAGAAGGCAGCGGCCCGCACGGGAAAGGTAAGCGACACGCCGATCCCCCCTGGCCCGACAGCGACCAAGCGAAGCCACGCTTACCAGGCGTGCCAGGCCTACAAGGCGCCTACCTGATTTGGGTCTCAGGCGGAGCTAGCCGACCCTGCGTCTGCCCTAGTGACACCCAGTGGGACACTGCCCCGCGCGGGCCCAGTCTAGAACAGTGCTTCCCCCGGTTGCCGCACCGCGTACCGGGGCTGTTCTCCCACACGCCGCCGTCCTCCCCGAACGCTGCGCAGCCCTGGCTCCACAAGGAATTGCACCGATCGGGTGCGCTCAGTTCTGCCACGCGCTGTCTGCCCAGGCGGTGCGCAGCCTGCTTCCACAGGTGTTGCACAGATCAAGCTCTCCTCTCTTCTCCTCATCCTCCTCCTCCTCCTCCTCCTCCTCCTCCTCCTCCTCCTCCTCCTCCGGCTGGGCTGCCCAGCCGCCCCCGCCCCCTGTCAGCCGGGGCCCCCGCCCCTGGCGGCACGCCGCTTTGGCGCGCGGGCCAGACCCCTGGCCCCCCCCTGGGCCTCACGGCCTCAGTTCTGCCGCCCCTCAGCGCAGCCCCCCCTGGCGGCACGCCGCTTTGGCGCGCGGGCCAGACCCCTGGCCCCCCCTGGGCCTCACGGCCTCAGTTCTGCCGCCCATCAGCGCAGCCCCCCCTGGCGGCACGCCGCTTTGGCGCGCGGGCCAGACCCCTGGCCCCCCCTGGGCCTCGAGTCGCCTGGGCTCGTCTCCACAACGGCGGCACCTACCATCGCGTCTCTTCCTTGCGCGAGCTGGCGCGTTCTTCTCAATCCTGGGTTGGCGCGTTCTTGAAAACAGCGGCGTTTGTGGCGCCTCTTCCGTGGGTGTCGGTGTCGGCGTTTGTGCTGAAGCGCCGGGTGAATTAGGCGCTGGGTGACTTCCGCGGCAGGCGAGTGCGGCCGGGCGAGTTCGCCGCCAGGAGAATTCCGACCCAGGTGTGGTTGGTACGGTGAGGTGGGTGCCAGGTGAGCGGGGTGAGCGTTGACCCTCTTGCCCCTCTCTCTCTGTCTCCGGTCCTTTCCTCGATCCTGCCTCCCCCCGCTCTCTTCCCGTCAGCTCGCGTCGCCGTCGGCGTCGGCGCCGGCGTCGTCGCCGCCGCCGCTCTGTGCCTCTGCCCCGCCTTCCGCGCGCGCGCTTGCAGCGAGTGCTGCGCGCGTGGCCGTGCGGGCGTTTCCGTTCGCACCCGTCAGGGAGTCGTCTGGGGCCGCGTCAGAAGCAGAGACTTCCTCACGTGCTCTCCCCCTTCCTCCTCCGGCTTCTCACTTTCGCTCGCGTCACCGTCGGTGTCGCCGTGTCGCCGCCGCCGTGCTTTGCGTCTTCGGCCTCCTTGCGCGGGCCTTCCCGAAGAGGACGGAGATGAGGACGAAGAGGAGGAGGAGGAGGAGGAGGAACAGGAGGAGGAGGAGGAGGAGGACGAGAAGGAGGATGACAACGAGGAGGAGAAAGGAGGATGAGGAGGAGAGAGGAGGAGGAGGAGGAGGAGGAGGAGGAGGAGGAGGAGGAGGAGGAGGAGGAGGGGGAGGAGGAGGAGGAGGAGGAGGGGGAGGAGGAGGAGGAGGAGGAGGAGGAGGAGAAGGAGAAGGAGAAGGAGGAGGAGGAGGAGCGCAAGTAGCATGAGGCGCAGCCGGTGCCAAACTCACCTACATGCTGATGGCAGCTTGAGCTGCTCTGAGTAGGTTGACTTATACAGCGTCACTATGCGGAGGGACTGATGCGTGCCGAACTTTGCTATAGAAGTGTAAGCTTGGCACTGTGAATGCGTGGGCGGTCTCGCGTTGGAATTGGGCACTGCACCCGTGCGGCTGTCCGAGCCCGATGTGGGCGATAGGGTCGGAGGGGAGAGGCGAACGGACGAGGACCATCAAACGAATGAGGTTGGGGCAAATGAGGTGATGAGAAAACGTATCCGGGCGACATCGGCATACGAACAAACACTGGCGTCAACGTGGTGTGTTGTGGTCCACCCGCCGACGACAGTTCTGATGTGAATCCATGACCATTCCGGCCTTGAGGCGCGAAGAACCGCTGTGAGTTCTGGCCAAGCTTGGGTCAGCTCTTCTAGCGGCGGGGCGGCCAGGTCCCCGAGCCAAGCTCTGCAGCGGCGTCGGAGGAGGAGGAGCATGGAATCGGGAAAAAAAAGAAAACACAAGCGAGGAGATGTAGAGACCTTGTCGGCGGGAGCTGTGGCGAGAGCTAGAACAGCACGAATCTCGGCCCCCCTCGCAGCGCCAGGGCTGGCCGGCTGCTTTGTGGCCGATCGCATTCCCTGACAGCGTCTCCCTGTCGGGCGGCCTGGCTCTCAACGTAAAGCCTCGAGCGCGAAAGTGTTCGCCATGGCGTGCTACTGTGCTTCAGCCCAACGCTGTGTAATCGCTTTGGCCTCGCGCCATAGCGTGCTCGACCACTCGCCGCGCAGAGTCAATGCGAAGCCGACTGCTGCTTCAGCGCTGGCCTGGTATTCCCCAACAGGCTCCAATATGAAACCGTGTAGCCCCCCGTCCTCCAGAAGTGGGCCTGGCTCCACGGGATCAGCGGGCGATGGGTGGCCCATGGTATGCATGCGCAAAGGAAATGGAGCGTCGGGCCGTCGAACGAATTCGAAGGAAGCTAGAGGACGCGGTGAAGGAGACTCCGTTCCCTCTCGACTACGGCTTCCGAAGGCCTGATACAACTGAGCAAACTATGATGATGGGACTGTAAAAGCGACGACGGAAAAAAAACGAAGGGAAACATCGGCAGGAGCACGCGTAGTCGGAATTAAACTAGCTCTCTCGAGCCATTCCTGCTCTGGTGCTCGCCATTGGTCGAGGTTCGCTGCGCCTGGCTGACCCAGAGCCCGAGATACCGAACGAAACTTCCACCCTGAGCCCCGACCACTCCAGAACCAACTCGTGCAACCAGGTTCCGATGGCAATTTGCGAGTCCCAAGTGACCTCGCACCTAAGAGGAACTGAGGCGGTCTTCGCCGTTCGCAAGAAAAGAGCGGCAAGCTCGGCAGCGGCATTGAAAACAGGCCGCACGCGCGTCATAGAAGCGATGCTGTTCAGCACGCTGCGGATATCGTCGGCGCGTACGCCGGCGTCGCCTTCGTTGCTCTCCACGATGTTGGCGCGCGGGTGCCCGAGCAATGGGCCCATGGCCAACGCCCACAGAGTGCCGGAAAGCGGACACCCCTGGACAACACCTCCCGTGGCCCAAGGCATGGGTTCGTACAGGTTGGCTTCTCTGCAGAATACCAGGTTGTTCTCGTATGCGGCCACGATGGGGTTGATGAAGCCCTCGGGGATGAGAAATCGGCACCGGACCATCCACATCCATGTTGCTGTCGCCAACGATGGGAATGCCGCCTTGCTGTCGAAGCTGATGGGGCATGGTCTGGCCTCCTCCACGTTGGTCCGATTGCTCGCAATGCGGGCCTGCGCGTCCAGCCGGGCGATGCGTTTGATTAAGTTGCGCTGCGGCACGAAGCTCTGCTGGATGACATGTTCTTGGCGTTGCGCCGAAACTTGGGCTTGTTGCTGGTAGCGGCGATGCATTCACTATGGCTGCTTTTGAAAAGTAATAGCCGCAGGGCATGCGCGGGGCGGACGACATCCACGCGATCCTGCGGGTCGTCGCCCTTAGGGATCATCAGCACGTCGCCGCAGTGGCGCCCAGCCAGGACTGGGTTGCCCACGAAGAGGTGCAGTAGCAAATCGTAAAGGCATTCCTGCAGCTTGTCGTGTGGGCCCCATGCCGTGTACGTCCGGCGATCGGGCCACGGCGCGGTGTCCGTGCTCTTCTGGATGACGCGGCACATGTCGCGGCAGTCTGGGACGTCGATGTCATCAGCCGTCCGAACAGGCACGTGTTAGACAAGATGGGCGCGGATGGTAAGTACGTTCGCTGGGGTATCTGTGACGATCGGCCTCAAATGTACGAGTGGGGCCTGGATGATGTCCTCCGGCTCGCGGGCAATGCCAGCCTCGTCCGCGTGCTGATCTCAGTGTTGAAAGCCGCCAGGTTGCGCCGTGCGGACTCTTTGAAGAAGCAGTCGGCGGCGGTTGCATGTCCACATTATTGCCCGTCTTTTTGCCGCACGGGCCATCTTGCGCGCTTCGCTCGCGCTGAGTTGTGGTCCTACATGGGCACGCGATGGCTGACGCTGCACAGGCGTGCAGTGCAAGCTGTTGCTGCCTCTCGGCCCATGCGTGGTTGAGAACGCGGCCATAGTTCTCGAAGCCATCGGGGTCCGAGATTGATATCCCCTTCTGCGCCCTGGATGCGGTGATACGTCGGGCCAAGCTCTGTGGCGGCAACTGGGCAGGCCGCAAGCCGACGATCTTGCTTCCGTACGCAAGGGGCCATGGATATCGTCAACCTTCGCGCGTCCTCAGCACCTTTGGAAAGATCGCCAATTTGTAGCTGTGAGAGCTCGTTGCGAGTCGCCCGCGCGGCATTCGTCATGATCTCCTTGCATGCCCTAGTGGTGGTGAGAATACTCTCCAGCTGGTGTGGTTGACGTGGTTCTCTACTTGGTGTCTGAACTGGGCGTGTTTGAGTCTCTAGGCCGGGATGTGCTGGTCCGTGGAGCCTATGACGTTCTGGACCTGCAGCATGGACTCGACGATCGCGTGGTCGCTGAGCCTCCCATCACTGAGATGCGTGGCCTCTTGAAGCACTGACACTGAACATGCCGTCCGTCTCTGGAAGAAAGTGCGAGGAGGGTGATATGAAAACTCTGTCGACGAAGCTGCATGAGCTGTGGCGTCGGGAGAAGTGCGCGGATAGAATCATCTCCAACCCACCATGTCGTTCTCGTAGAATAGTCGTCTCTAAAATGTCTGCCCACGTTGTACACGGCTAGCCTCTCCTCGGGGAATCCCCTCGGATGCGCTAGAGAGCAGGGTGGTTTCCCCAAGATGGTGAAATCACCCGCACCTATGACGAGACGTCGAAGTTCGTCTTCTCGTGACCAGGAAGAGCAATCGAGCCAGGTTTGCCGGACACGGTCAAGGTCACGTCGCCCAAGATCGCGGTCGTGCACGTTGAGAACACGCAGCCCCTGCCGGGAGATCAGATTTGAGGCGCTGACGGGCTGGCGAGAGATATGCTGCCTGCGTTGAATATGCGGGTGGCTGCTGGCGGGGATTGTGGCGAGGGCGGCCTCCGCATGCCATGGGGTCAGAACGGTTTCGCCACCGCAGCCGCGAGGGCCCCCAGGGCTGAAGGTGATGCGGTACTGGTTCCGGATGTTGCGCATGGTGTGTCCGCACCCATGGCACGTCTGTAAGAGGATGAGAACCCTCTGCTGCGTATAGCCGTCGAGTCGCTGAAACTTCTGGCGTCAATGCTGGCTGGCTGCTATGGCACATAAGGCCACGATAGTTCCGAATGGTTATTTGCAGAGGCTTCCAATAATGGGGTGAGGTAGACATGGCGTTCGCCGGGTTCTGAGCGATATTCCAAGGCCTCCGTCGCTGTTCACATAGTGCTCGTGAGGATCCAAGTCGAGGTGTCCACGTCGCTGTTGCGAAAAAGGTCGTTCAAATTTTTGGAAATGGCGACTCTGTCGATGTTGTGAGCCGCGACGACGGTGGGATTCCATTCGTGGACCGCTGGTTCCGCCTGTCCCTGCGGGCGCACCTCCACGAGCAGAGCAGCGTCATCCAGCACCAACCTTTTTGGCTTGTTGGCGCGCCACATGCACTGCTGATATGCTGCCTCCAGTACGCCCAACAATTTGAGGGCCTGGACCTCCTTGCGAATCTGCTTGGGGCACTTGTCGGGGCCCACGAAGAGTGGAGTGTCCGCACCAGCGGTGTTATTGCAATGGAAGCGACGCAATCCCCCGCCATGCATGCGGAGAACGGCTCCGAGTTGGGTGGCGTTGGCCCCGTTGCTGGCGCCAGCTCGTACTTCGATGGCGTGCCGTCTGGAGGGTGCTTCGCCGTAAATCTTGAGCTTGTCCATGCTGATGTTCGCGTCGGCGACCCACTCGCCGATAGCGCGCTTGACTTCGTTGACGGGGACCGCAATGGCTGCGCCAACTTTGAAGATGCATGGGTTGGGTTCCCAGCATTCTTCTGCCATCCGTGCAGCGTCCATGGCTGGTAGCTGCGCCTCAGTGACGTTGAGTACTCGTTGGGCGCGTTCCAGTTCCTGTCGAAGGTCACGCTGGTCGCGTTCTTGTCGCTGCTGCGCCTGTTGTAGCTGTCGTAGGTCGGTCTCTGCGATGTCCAGGCGGCGCTCCGTCGGCGCGAGCAAGTGTTGAAGCGTGCCCTGCATTTCCTCCCTGACCTCAACCATCGCTGTGAGGCAAGTGGGCTGGACCTGCAACGCGATACCCGACATCTGCTGGTCCACGATGTGTTGGGGGGCGTTGGCGATGACATCGTTGCTGGAGTTGCCATGCTGCCTGGCGCCTTTGCCCCCACCAGCGGAGGAGGAGCCTGCATTCGGCTGCCCACCGGCTTCCTGCTGGGGCACTGGCGGCAGCAGCTGCGGACCCTTCTGTGGCAGGAGCCGCTAGGGTGGAGGCTGAGCCTCCTTCGGCAGGTGCTGCTCCCAGCCGCCATTGTGGTATCAGCACAAGTCTCAGGAGGCGGTTGCTGAAGCTCCTGCAGCGAGCCAGTGCCCCCTTGCTCTGTGCGGTCTCCCATGAAGAAGTGTTGAGGTTGACCCTGAGGCAGGTGCCCGTGTGCTTGTCCAGGTAGGTGCGCCGGCTGTCGTTGCCGAAATTATTAATGAGAAAATCCTTGACCAGGTAGCTGCGAATAATAACGATGCTGTGCAACTGGCTCCAGAGCCCCTTGCTGATGTGGTGACTGTGGATGTCGTCCGTGGCGCGGCAGACCTTCCTGGGCAGGGCGGCGGCGATGGTCGTCAGCAGCTGCTGCGGCTTGATCGGATCGATCGCGACGGTCGCGCCCGCGGTCCTTGCGTCGCTCGCGGGGTTGGCTGCGGGACGTGTCCGTGTTTCGGACGAGCTGGACCTCCGATCCGATCGTCTTTGCCAGCACCGCCCACGCCACGACTAGCAGCAGACTACATCTCATGCGATGACCATTGAGAGAGACGCCCGTCGCCTGCTGTTCCTCTGGTAGTGGCAGGCACGTGTAAGAGGCTCTGCAAGGCGACCTTGCAGGAAGCCAGGAGACAAAGCAAGAGATGGCTGTGGGGCACGAGGCCAAGAAAATTGCTGAAAATTGCGTGCGGGCGCCTCCTTGAGTCAGGAGGAGGAGCATGAGCATGAGCATGACTACGTGACAATGTCAGGTCAGGGCTGCAGGGCCTCTAGCCTCATTGGGAGTGTGAAATACACTTGGACGCTTTAGCCCTCTTCTCCGCAGCACTGAGAGCTTTGGGCCACTGGCCTTTGGAAGCCCTATTGAGGTACTCCTGTCTGTGGGGGGGTACCGTGGCCGAACACGATTTGCCGAGGTCTCTTAATTGCCGACTGGCATGGAGGAGGAGACGGAGACGGGAGGAGAAGGACGACGACGAAGAGGCGGACGAGGAGAAGCAGGAAGGGGAGCACGAGGAGGATGAAGAGGACGCTGAAATTGTTGGTCTTGACGTGGGTTAGGCGCCAGATGAGTCAGGCGCGAGGTGAGGTAGGCGCTGGGTGAGTCAGGCGCCGGGCGAATTAAGTGCCGAGTGAATTGGGTACTGGGGGAGTGAGGCGCCGTATGAGTTATATAGGCGCCTCGAGAGTAAGGTATTGGGTAAGATAGACGCTGGGTGAGTCAGGCGCTGGGTGAGTCCGGCGCTGGGCGGGTGAGGGCTGGGTGAGTGGAGCGCCAGGTAAGTGAGGCGCAGGGTGAGTGAGGTGCCAGGTGAATTGGGCACCGGATGAGTTCAGCACCAGGTGAATTACTCAGCACCGGGTGAATCAATCACTGGGTGAATCAATCACCGGATGAGTTGGCGACCCGGTGAATTAGCGATCTGGTAGCGACTGGGTGAGTTAGGCACTGGCTGAATTCGGCACCTGATGATTTAGGCATCGGGTGAGTTAGGCACCAGGTGACTTAGCGACCAAATGAATTAGCGACTGGTTGAGATCGCGACTGGGTAAGTTAGCGACCGGGTGAGTTAATGTCAGTTAGCGATCGGGTGAGTCAGGAACCGAGTGAATTAAACATCGGGTGAATTAGGCACTGGGTGAATTAGACGCCGTGTGAGTTGCGCACCGGATGAGTGAAGCGCCAGGTGGGTTAAGCACTGGGTGAGTCAGGCACCGGGCAAGCTAGGCGCCAGATAAGTGCAGCACTGGGTGAATTAGGCGCCAAGTGAGTTAAGGCCAGGTGAATGAAGCACTGGGTGAGTTAAGGCTGGGTGAGATAGACTTGGTGAACTAAGGATCGGCTGATTTAGACTGGGTGAGTCACAGACGCGGGTGAAATAAGGATCGGGTGAGTTAAAGGGCCAGGTGAGTGAAGGATCGAGTGAAATAGCCCGGTTTTCCACATTAGTGTTCCAGGCCGTTTGACTGCAAGCGAGCTCCACGAAAAAACAAGCCAGCAGGATAAAGGCGTAATACAAACAACATTGAAGAGGAGCTTGAGGCACCCTCAAGAAAACAGGGGGGGAACCCCACGGAACCGGGGCGGTAGTACACTGTCACAGCAGATGATGGTGATGATGATGACGACGATGATGATGACGACGATGATAATGATGATGCTGATGATGACGACGGGGATTATGATGATGATGATGATGATGATGATGATGGTGGTGGTGATGATGATGATGATGATGATGATGATGATGATGATGATGATGATGATGATGGTGGTGGTGGTGATGCTGCTGCTGATGATGATGATGATGATGAGGATGATGAGGATGATGGTGATGATGATGATGATCACTATCAGCATCACCATCAGCATCATCATCAGCATCACTATCATCATCAGCCCCATAATCATCATCATAGCATAATAATCGTCATAGCGCTCTTGAGCTCGCCTGAGAAGGATGATCATGACGATGAAGATTTGGCTGCGCAAGGTAATACACATGCGTTCGCGGAGTAGCGGCGCAGCCAAGGGAAAATACTCTCCCTTGCTATGATGTGCGCGCCCAAATAAGTGACCGAGCAGCGAAGCCTCAGATGAGAATTTACACTCTCCTCTATGAGGATCACCGTCGCAGTCAGATTCAATTGAAAAGTGTCTTTGGGAACTCACGTCATGCTGACCCCCCGAGCGCGAGGAAATGAGACCCCCAATCGAGCCTTCTGACACCGTGTCTGGGGATTCCGCTAAGCCTGGCGAACCTTGCGCCGAATCCCAGTCGGTCATCGTGCGCTTGACCCAAGGGAGATGCGCGCGGAATTGGATCCCAGGCCCCTCCCAGCAAGCCCTGGCGGGGCGGGGGGATGGAGGAAGGGGATGGGGAGGGAGGGAGGGAGGGAGGAAGGGAAGGAGGAGGATGAGGGGCCCGCAGAAGGTGAGGGCCTGGCCCACCGACAAGTGGGGATAGGACAGAGATGCCAGCGACTCAGCTCATGCAGCTGGTTCTCCTGGCGCCTCCGGGTAGCAGCAACGGCCACCCATCGAGGAGTGTGTTCCGCCGCGGGGCTGCAGCCAGCTGCACGCAGCCGATTTGTCGTCCTCGCCCCCTCTCGCCTGACCCGAGAGGATCTGGGGAGGGGCGGGGAGGACGAAGGGTTGTGGGGGCTCAGCACAGTCACGAACACTCAGGATCATCCGCAGGGCGGAGGCCTCCTCGTTGTCACAGCGTGGCTCCTCCCACGGGTCGCCCAACTCCGTCCCCCTCGCGCTGCGCGAGGCATGGCGGGCGATTATCTCTGCGCTCTCGCGCCGCGTCTTTGGATTATATATATATAGAGAGAGAGAGAAACAAAACAAGAGAGAGAGAGGGAGAAGAAAACAAAAAAGAGAAAAGAGAGAGAACGAGAGAGAGCGAGCGAGAGGGCGGAAGAGGAGGAGGAGGAGGATGAGGAAGAGGAGGAAGAGGAGGAAGAGGAGGAGGAGGCAGGAAGAGGAGGAGGCGGAGGAGGAGGACGAAGAGTAGTAGGAGGCAGAGTGGGAGGAAGAAGTGGAGGAGGAGGAGGAGGAGGAGGAAGGCTCCCTGTGCCATTTCTCCCCATCTTTTCCCCTGCCCCTCCTTCCTTCCCTCTCCTTCCCCCAGCCCGTCTCCCAGTGCGACACGGGCAGGGGATTGTCGTTTGAATTGAATATGTTTTCATCTTGGTTCGGCATTCCGCATATGTATCTCTTGCATGCGTGTTCTTGCATTTCTCAAGCCACGTTGCTGTAGACACGAACTTACCGTAATTTCATAAAATCGGACCTATGTCTTGCATGAGTCACGTTGTTGATACAATGTCCGGGGCATCTCTGCGTGCGTCTGCATTTAGCCTAAAGGTTTAGGCTGGCGCTCAAGGGGCCAGATTTCCCGCACACCCGGGTGGGTCTTGAGGTGAGCTGATGTGTTCGTGACGCATCTCAGGAAAAAACTTGGAACACAGAAGTGTCGCAGCTGACCGGTGCTGTCTTCGGGGGGCACACGGTGCTTCGACAATTGTGCTTGTGTTCGTAATACTTCGTGTTGCTAGTCTTCTTCTTCTTGCTGTACTTCTTCATCGCCAATACATATTGCATAACCCGTTTACCTTGAGCGATCTGGAGATGATTGTATAGAGTCTCCTGTCCTCTGCCAGCGTCCACGGTGAGTTCACGCACGCTCAAAATCGCCAGCAAGCTGCGGATTTCTTCGGGAGCTTGAGTGAGCCCTACGGAGGTTCTACGGTCTGTCGCTGGGATTCTGCAGATGGCTGAATTTCGTTCGCTGTCAAATCGAGAACTCTGAGATAGAATGTGGTCTTGCCTTGTCCTCGTCCTGCTTCGCCCTCCACAACTTCCTATTCGTCCTTCTCTCCAACCCTGATCGTTCGCATTGATTTTGCGGATATTCCCTTCTTCTTATTCTACGCGTCGGCAAATTCTAACTCTTGTCCCACTCGCTGTCTTCATCAATCACGTATCCGGTCTCGTCGCTGTGCGGCTGTATCACCACAGACGAGTGCCGGGCAAGATCTCACAAATGTTATCATCTCGTGTGCAACCATACGTACTCGGAGGTAAAGGTTCTCGATTTGAAATGGTACAGTCTCTTCGGGGTGTCTGGGGGTATCTGTTTCATCCTCGTAGCAAGCCGCGCGAACAAGGGTTTGGGTATACCCAGTTCTCTTTATTGCACGCTGTTTAGCAGGTGGGGAAAGTCGTTTACATCGGCACGCGCACCAGCATGTTCACCCTCTCGGCGCGGGTGTTTGCCAGCGATTTCTCGAGCACCGCATGCATTTTCTACGTTAGCACACGTACGAATCGAGGTACAAACGGTATCGGATACGGTCGCAGTTTCCTCCAGAGAGTCTTTATGTGGTGGTCAACGCTATTGGCCCGCACTCCCAAGACATCTTCGCACATGGGCAAGCCATTATCCACAAAATGGGTGCCCCTACACAAATATCTGCTACCACGGCGCGTCGTCGGAAGCGGAGATGACGCTAACGTTCACTGGCGCGCTCTCAGGAGAGGACGGCCGCACCGACGGTTTCGGAATGGCGCTACAGGCGTTGGCGCTCTGATATAGGAAAATATCACCAAGTACTTGAGCACGTTCGCGCTGCAGTCCTGCACTGGCGCACTGGCGGACACGCACACGAGAGTTGCTTGCGATTCCCAATCGTTCGCTAGGCTGCACCGCATGGCATGGTAGTTCGTCTTGCAGGAAAGTTATTATTGCAACGACTTTGCGCCCTTCCTGGGGCAGTTGACACTATTTTCACCTTGTGGGCATTCGTGCGTGATTTCCTCATGGGGGTTGCAGGCGCGCGCGTATCTCGCCGCATTCTCTGGTGGTTGCGTTCTACTGCTACGATTTCGACGAGAACTGTCGTGGTCAGGCTGTCCGACACGCTGCAAATATACAAAGTTCTGCCCTCTGGCACATCATGCGCACGAGCACGCGGGAGCACAGTGGTTGGTCAGCTGCGCGCACACGCTTCGTCTTTGAACGTACGCATACATACCACAATGCGCAGGAACTTTTCGCACGGGATTCACCAGCCACATCCGCACAACACGTGAATTTGATGTTCGCGCGTGGAAGTCTTAGAACAATTCGTATCTATCACGTTTACGCGAACGACGTGACAGTCGTTTTGTGCAGCATGACTGGGATATACATTACCATATTGATAACGTGAGTTTGTGCAATCACCTATGTACGGAGCTTGTGGCATTGCGTGATCAATGCCATATACCACAAAATGTTGTAGACCACTCTATGCACGAGGTCCGGCGAGCTTCCCACGCTGCACGGCCTGGTAGCATCGCAGATGACTTTGCGCACGAGCACTTGCTGGCCTCGCAGGACATCCGTGTGGGGGAAGGCGAGGTGTGTGCTGTAGTGGATCACGATGGCAAAACAAGAACGGTGCGATCTCGCCACGGCTACTGGACTGAGCTGGCGGACCATCTTCTTCATTCAGAAGATCGTTCAGAAGACTGGGGCCGGGAAGTTGCTGCCCCGTGTGACGTTGACAGAACATGTAGATACGTGCACCACTTGTACAAGGCTTCTGTACCCTTGCGATGGCCGCGCCGTGGGCTGCAAAGCTCGCGGCGCGGATTCCTCGGGCATGTGTTTTTAAACCCGAAGAACTAATGCTTTGATGGGGCCTCCTTCGCTTGCAGGCGGGCCCGCCATCATTATCGCCAGGTTTGTGCTCGTCCATCGTGCCCTACGCGCGCCTATGCTAGCATCGCCGCTCGAGCTTTACGTACGTGTTTGAAGTCTGAGGGTACCACTTCGTGGACTTTGTGGTCAACGGAATCTTTGGCATCGACGGCAAGGCAACGGCTTTCCTTGGGTAGGTCTGCTGCACCTTTGCTCTGCAGTGCGTGTGGTTGCACACGGCGTCCTTCGTCAGTGGCAGGCGTTTCGATGTCGACTCCTTTTTTCCGACTGCTGGTCGTCGGCAAACGCGATGTGATGCTGAGGACCTGCTGGGCCAGGTGCGTCTGGAGAGTGGCAGATCCACGGTTAGTGTTTGCCGGCGGGCTGGAGGTAAAAGTTCCCTCGGCGGTAGCACTCGGAACCCGAATGCGGAGGACCCTGTCGTCAAGTTGCTGACATTCTTCGCATGGTCGACATCGAGATTCAAATCACAATTACTACATGCTGGGCAGTGTACTTCTGTCACGGCTTCGTGGTCTGCTACAAGGCGGTGCCTTGTCCGAGCCGCTGGCTGCAATGATGATGGGTGCCTGCACCCGGCGCCTATTTCTGGACCCTGGACTCTGTCGGGAGTGTGATCTACCGCAACGTCTTCCCTGGGAGAGCGTTCTTGCTTGGCTCTGGTACGTTGACGACATGGTAGTGCTGAGCACTTTACTTTGTACTGGTTGTATCAAGCGTGTCGTGTCGCGTGTTGTGCCACAAGGCTCAAGCGTAAATTTGGAGGAGGAGAAGGAGGTTTGTAATTTCCGTTTCTTGGACTCTCATTGGGATATCTCTTGGTGGGACATACATGTTGCACGCATAACTGAAACCTGGACTTCGCGGTCGGTGCGTGTGGTGTTCAACATGTCACCCGCATTGTGCCACATGACACCTCGAGTCTGCTCGGATCTGCCCCTCTAGTTCAGTACGTTCAATGCCGTGTAGCATGGATCATACAACTATGTCGATGCCCTGCAGACGAACGAGGCGCTGAAGTTACGTCGTATAGGATATCCCTACCGTGCGATAGCATACGCCATGTGTGGCGTACGTCCGAACATGCACACATGCACGTTCAACAGAAAGCGGAAACTTACGATTACATTTGGCAAACAGATTGCGTGAACATTCAGGCATCGTGCCCTCGCCTTCACCGTGTGCTACTTAATATGTGCTAGCTTGCCGCGTTGCATTTCGTCACTGGGCCCCTGCACGTATACTCTGTATTCCTGCATGCTCGTTCTCTTCCCCCGGCACCTCTGCCTCCTGTCCCTCGTCGCCCCTCTCTCCTCATCATCTGCGCGTTCGTCTTCGAGGCGTCTTCTGCCGCACGTGCTGTGTCTGCCCTGCCCGCATCGAGCTGCGCCGAGATGGCCGGACGAAGTAGCACAGACGAGCCTCTTCCCAAATTGGCGATGGTTCTGTCCTTCTAGCAACCTTAAAAGCAATGCAATCCTGAAGGGGTGGCCACTTCCAAAGGGCAAAGTAGCACAGACGAGGGCGTACGCAGTGGAACGGGCCGTGTGGCGGCTACCAGTCCGCCCGGGGCAGCGGCGGGTCGGGCGGAACCTCTCGGACGGCCGACCCCTCCAGCACGGCCTGCTGGAGGGCCCCACGCGGGCCCCCATCGAGCCCCGCGAGGCGGCCACGCGGCAGGAGGGCCTCAGGGACGCGGCTCGCGAGGTCCTGCGCGAGACACCGGGCGCGGACGCCTCCCTCCACGCCCTGGCCCCCAAGGCCGACCTGGAGCAGCTCCTGTCTCTGGCCGCTCCGCAGCGCCAAGACCCCAGCCCGCAGGGGGGCAGCGCCTCTGCCGTGGCAGAGGCGTCGGCGGCGAGCCCGGAGTTCTTGAAGGCCGCTGGCAGAAATAAGCGGGCGGACGCTGCGCCGCCAGCAGCGGCGCCTGCAGCCAAGAAGGGGCGCTACGACGAAGAGATGTCGGCGAGGACGATGGTGCCGCCGGGCACGGCCATTGTCGTGGCCCACACCTTCGGCTTCGCAGTGCTGGCCGGCCAGGTCACGGCGTTGCAGCTCGTGCAGGCAGTCCTCGGGAAGAGGGGCAGCCAGAATAGAATGGCGCAGTACCTCAAGGACAACGGCCTCCAGGACAAGAGCCACGGGAAGTCGGGGGCCGTCCTGCACTTGGCGGAGAGCTTCCTCGCGCAGCTTCGTGAGGAGAGCCGCGAGGAGGAGGAGCAGGAGGTGCCCCAGCTGGTGCGCCTGTGACTGGGCTCTGCCATACCGCCCGCAGTGCCTCCAGGGCGACTGCGAGTGTAAAACATGCCGGAAGCGGCGTGGCAGGTGCAATACCCGGATGCAGCCATGCATGTACTCGATACCAGGAGCCGGAGGGCGCCACCGGCAGAGTCCCACACCTACCAGTACCAGTCCTCTCTGCCGCATATCGCCTACCTCTGCGGAAGCTGCGTCCTAATGGGTGTCGGGCCTTTCTTCCGTTTCCTGGTGGCTGCAGGTACGTCTTCTCTGGTGTCTACGTTTCATCGGCACCTGCTGGGGCACGGTGCCGCTGAGGGTTACTACCGCGGTGGCGCGCACGCAAACCCCTTTGGAATGTGGTATCCGCCTGGCTATGCTTGGCCATACCCTGCCTGCCACAATAACGTGATCATGTACCCTGCAGTGCGTACGGGAGCGCCAGCGACGGCGCCACCGAGACCCTGCTGGTGATCTGAGGGGTCGAAAGATCAAGGCTCCCTGTGCCGCTCCTCCCTCCCTTCTCCCTTCCCCCTCCTTCCTTCCTTCCCCTTCCCCCCGCCCGTCTCCCAGTGCGACCCGGGAAGGGGATTGTCGTTTGAATATGTTTTCATCCCTCATGGGTTCAGCATTTCGTATGGGTATCTCTTGCATGCGTGTTGCTGCACTTCTCAGGCCACCTTGCTGTAGATACGAATTTGCCGTAATGTTATATCATCGGGCCTGTGTCTTGCATGCGTGCTGCTGCAATTCATGAATCACGTTGTTGATGCACTGTCCGGGGCATCTCTGCGTGCGTTTGCATTTCGCCTCAAGGTTAGGCTGGCGCTCAAGGGTCCAGATTTCCCGCACACCCGGGTGGGTCTTGAGGTGAGCTGATGTGTTCGTGACGCATCTCAGGAAAAGAGCTTGGAACAAGAGGAGGAGGAGGAGGAGGAGGAGGAGGAGGAGGAGGAGGAGGAGAAAGGAGGAGGAGGAGGAGGAGGAGGAGGAGGAGAAGGAGGAGGAGAGAGAAAGAAAGAAAGAGAGAGAGAGAGAGAGACGGCCCTCTGGCACGGGCCGCGGGGCGCCGCTGTCTCTGCCTGCGCTCCTGCGGGAGGCCTCGCTTGTCATGCAGCAGACGCGCCCCGAGGGAAGCGTGCACCGAGGGGGACGGGCCCCGGGACCCATGCTAAGACGGAGCACCCCACGCTGTCTGATGGCAGCCGCTGGCCACAAGGAGCGTGTGACGTTCCACCCCACGGCCTTTCGCTCCGAGTCGCTATCGGACAACCCCAGCGCCCGCGGAGGGCCCAGAGAGGCCGAACACCCTCGGGACCCATGTCCCCCAGGACCCGCCTGCATCATGGCGATCCATCTCTTACGTGTGGCCGAGCCGGGCCCCTCTTGCCGCCCCTGCCGGTGGGGGACCCGCTCGGGGCCTGGGCCTGGCTCTTGTCCTTCGGGCCTGCGGAACACAGGCGCTGTCCCATCACTCCAGCCCCGCCAGCGCGTGCAGCTGCCGCAAATCCCGAGATTGAGTAACAAACACAAGGAAAGGAGGGAGGGAGGGAGGGATCGAGCGTCGGAGAAAGCGCGGGTCTCCTCGCCTACGGCGCCGAAGAAGCCGGCACGGGTGGAAGATTGATGCGGTGCGGGCGCAGCTCAGAAAGATCACCGATGTCCACATCAGGGGAATAAGACAAAACCAATGAATCGCCATCAGACTCATGTTGCAAATCCTCAGCCCTTCCGGGCAAAATCTGGTCCACCTCAACGTCCGCAGGCGCAGCTCCGGAGGTCGCGGCACTCTGAGTCAGGGGTGCTTCGCGCGGGTGTGGTTGGAGTGCATTGGGCCCGTCACGCCGGTGTCGATATGAAAACTCAGGCGGTCGTTCACGATCGGGGTGAGTCTTGGCAAGGCAATACGAGCGAAGACCAGCAGCCACCACATCACGCACCGCACGCATCTCCGACGAGCTCACGAAGCGCAGCTGGTGATAAGCAGCACATGAGACAAAGATGAACTTCAAGTTGGCCTCGTTCATTCCTTTCAGCCCCCAGCGTTCCAAAAGGTCTGTGGGAAGAAATTCACCCGTCACTGTGGTATACGCCAAATCAAACACTGGACATTCCGCATACTGGGATTGTTGGTCCCAGCAGGTCTTGCACCCAAAGAGACACCGCAACTGTCCACGAGGATGCGCGATTCGGAAGCTTGTCAACCACCCTCCAGACATAGTGCGGAGAAACGAGAAAACCCAGGATATAGGAGTTGAGGCAAAATGTGCACGGATTTGGTCCCAAGGGATCTCGGCCAATTCGGCTTGGCGTTGAGGCCACCATCGACGCAGTTTCGACTCGAACAGCGGGATCAACAATGGAGGGAGCAAATGATGTGTGAGCTGTGCATACGCCAGACGCTGCGGACGCCAACGCCCGTCAGCGGGTACGACACGTGCGGCAGCCACGACTTCTTCAAACGCATCCCCCGCATGGTAACGATTCAAAAGCCGATCAGCGGCAGCGTCGGCTAGGTATTCCGCGAACGACCGCATCTTCCAGAAGCCCGGATACAAATTGTCATGGTGCGTTAACCATAACGAACGGCCGTCACCCATGTCCACCACTGCGCGACGCATGAAAGCTAAAATGCGCCCATGGACGGCCAGCGTGTCAAGAGAAGAACGAATCAGACGGCTAGTGGCAAAGGCAAGCGGAGATCGAATGTGCGGTCCTGACCAATGGTGCAGCGCGAAGAAATCCTGCAGCCGGAACGACCCCGACGGGAACCGGCACAAGATGGCCATCAGGTGGAAGATCTGCTTGCACATCCGCGTTGGTAGAGGCATGAACTGTGCGCGATATCCTAGCACAGGGACAACCCGACCATTGAAATTGATCGCCGAATACGAGATCGGAGCGCCTGTTTCAGCCAAAAGCCGAATACGCTGACAGAGGGAGGGAGGGAGGGAGGGAGGGAGAGGGGGAGGAGGCAGGAGGAGGAGGGAGGAGGGAGGAGGAGGAGGAGGAGGAGGAGGAGAAGGAGGAGGAGAGGAGAGGAGGAGGAGGAGGAGGAGAGAAGGGAGAGAGGGGGGAGGAGGAGGAGGATGAGGAGGAGGAGGGAGAAGAGAGGGAGGAAGGAAGGGA